>JAGFMF010012286.1:1191625-1251479 GCA_019455555.1 Galemys pyrenaicus | reverse complement strand
TTCCTTCCTTCCTTCCTTCCTTCCTTCCTTCCTTCCTTCCTTCCTTCCTTCCTTCCTTCCTTCCTTCCTTCCTTCCTTCCTTCCTTCCTCCCCTCCTTCCTTCCTTCCTTCCTTCCTTCCTTCCTTCCTTCCTTCCTTCCTTCCTTCCTCATAGTAAAAACATGGCATGTGGCACCCTCAGGGTCAGGCACAGGGGTAATGCTGGTACTGTTGCCACCCACCCCCATGTCACATCCCCTTGATCCACCTCTGATTAAGAGCCAGTTCTGTGCCAGCAAGCTGAGGTTCATGTCCATGGGGGTAGCAGCCTCCTCAAGCATGAGTTTGGTCTGGTTTTGGTCTGATGCCATGGAACCCACTCAACAGAGCCAGGCCGCTTGTGCGCATAGGGTTGCCTGAGTTTCCCATGACTGCTGTATCGAGTAGAAAGACAAGTGACTTGAAACAATGCTCACTTACAGTCCTGGGGACCACAAGCCCCACATGGAGCCTGCTGGGCTCACATCAAGGACTGAACCCCTTTCAGAGAATCCCTTCCTTGCTTTTTTCCAACTAGTAGGAGCTGCCTATATCCCTTGGCTCGTGGTCTCTTCCTGCAGCCTCCAAGTCAGCAATATTGACCCCATCCTTCTCACACTGTCATCTCTCTGTTGTCCTTCAGGAGCACCTCTCTTCTAGTTATAAAGACCCTGGTGATTACACTGCGCCCACCAGATAATCCAGCATAATCTCCGTGTTTTAAGGCCGGAATATTAGGTATCCTTCACCCATTGGCAACCTTCGTTCCCCTCTGCCACAGCTTCTGGGGGTAAGGATGGACAGCTTTGTGAGACTGATTGTCTCTGGGGCCAGCCCATCTAGCAGTGTAGGACAGCAACCAGAGCATAATGCTCCGGCCTCTAAGTCTGCAATAGATCATTCTAGAAGGCATTTTCTACACTCCTCACAAGGTCCTGGAGAAATCAAGTCCCTGAGATTGCATAATGCACCTTTGTGATGACTTTCTTCCTCCCCCGAATCATTCACCCTTGCCCCTCATTCCTGCATCTAGAGATCACTTGCCACACAAGTCTCAAGCTCTACTCTCAGGAGAACTCAAACTAAGACAGCGCTTGATAAATATTTGCTGCTGGCTGAACTGGATGTGATAGGCACCCAGTTCAAAGTGGCAAAACCAACTTTTTTTCTTGAGTGACCAGAAGGTTTATAATTATGTCTAGGACTACAGGCACAGCTGGATCCAGGTCCTGAAACACTTTCATCAAGAATTTATCTCTTTTTAAATGTGGAAGTTGTGCTTTCTTCTGTGTTGGCTTTGTCCTCAGAAGGCCTTGCCTCACAAATTGGCAGAGAAGGTCCCCAGCTGCTGCAAGATCAACCAAGGCAAAAATGAACACAACTTTACCCAGTAGCATCAGCAAATTTTGGGCACCCTTGCTCCTTAGCTCTGACCGGCTGATCTAGGGTCATGTGCCCAGCCCCATCACTTTGGGAAGAAGGGATGTGATACTCTTATCCACCTGTCCCAGTCACTTGCCACCAGGAGCTGGGGGTAAGGTCAGTCACTTGATCTAAGGGGGTTGCTGTCCTACACTGCTAGATAGACCCCCTAAAGAAAAGTGGGGTGCTTTTAACCTAAGAAGCAGTGAAGAATTCACATGTTCTCTACAAGTTAGACCATCATGGAGTGTTCATTTTAGGTAAGCTTCTCCCAAGGATGGGAGACAAGGAGGTGGGGGCCAGGAGCTGGGAGGAAGGGAAGCCAGGCATGGTGCCAGTGAGCAGTGCCAGTCCATCCTGGCTGGAGGGAATTCTAGGGATCAGAAATCTGCAGTTCTGAGACCATGTCTATGTTTTTGCAATTTCTATTTTCTCTGCTACAAAGCTGAGGGAAAGCCAAAGAAAATAAAGTTCCTTTCAGAGATGCTGGCCTGTCTGAGCCATATGAAATGGCATAGGGAGAGAGAAAGCGGCTTTTGTGGAGCCTTGGGAGAAAGAAAGTGGGAGGGGCAGGTGGTGGTGGAAATGAAGCAAATGGGTGTGGAGGAAAAGAGGAGCTTTCTGCAGAAGGGAACCAGGGAGGGTTTGAGTGTCCTTTGTTGGGATCCTAGTTTGCTGGTTGCGCATCCCAGCCTGGCTTCCTAGCAGTGTGGTTCCTAGGCACGTGTTGTAACCTCTCTGGGCCTCAGTTTTCCCATCTGTGAAGGGGGAATGCTGACAGAGTCCCCCTGTGCCCTTCGTGAAGGTTACCTGGAATGAGACAGATGACGCCCGTAGCAGACGTGCGTTGTAACCCTCGGCTGTCACCCTGGGGCCTGCTGCAGTGCCAGTCTGCCGAACAGTCCTCTGCACAAGGAAACACCCCCAGCTTGTATTTAACCAGAGGTGGGGACCGCACAGGCGCCAAGGCCTCCTGTGCTGTATTCACTTCCATCGCTGCAACAAATGACCACAAACTGGGTGACTTAAAACAACACGCATCTCTTGTCTGCAGCCCTGGAAGCAGGAGGTGCTGACAAGTCATCCCTCCTAGAGCCGCAGGGAGCCCCGCTGCCTTCCTTCCCATCATGGGGCGGCTGCGTGGCTGAGGTCCCTGCCTCCGTCCTGTGGCTTCCTGACTACTCTGTTTCCACACTCAAGTTCTCTGACCCAGACCCTGTCTCCCTCTCAAAAGAATGTTCGTGATGACCTTGGGCCAGGAGGGTCCAGGACAGTCTCCCGATCTCAAGGTCCTTAACTGGATCGGACCCACAAAGTCATTTTTGCCACATAAGGTAACATTTGGGGGATGCGGACATTTGGGGGATGACTATCCTCCCGGCCACCTGTGCTAGACCTGGGTAACATGAAGATGCATAACCTGGGTGTTCTTTCACTGCACAACCACCCCCAAGTTTAGGGCTCAGAATAATAGCACCTATTCTGCTCCCAACTCTGAGCTGGCTGGGTGAGTCCTGGTTCGGTGGGCTTGGCTGATCTTGGCTGGGCTTGCTGGTGTGTCTGCGGGCAGCTGTGGAGTAGGATGGTGGCCGGCTCTCGGCAGGGTGATGACGGTGGGCAGGCTGTGGGCCTTTCATCACCCTCCAGCTGGCTGGCCCAGGTTTGCTCACCTGTGAGAGTCAGCCTCCCAACAGCAGAAGAGGCAAGGCTGCTTCCAGCCTAGACTCAGAACTGGCACGTTCCTTTGGCACATTCTATGAGATAGCACTTGTTGGATCTGCCAAGCCAGATCCAAGTGGAAGGGGCAAGGTGCAAGGGAAAGACCCCGCCTCTGCTTGATGGCTTGATGGATGGAGCCATAAGTGTTGTCACCATCTCTGCACCCCACGCTGGAGCCAGCAAGGTCACCAACATTTGTGGAAACCTACTGTGTAGGTACCTCAGTTCACCCTCTGAATAACTTTTGCTGAGCACCATGGGACCCAGCTTATAGATGAAAATACTGAAGCTCAGAGAACCACAGTCACTTGCCCAAGGTCACACAGCTAGTGAGCAGCAGGGCTGGGACTCAGGCCCTGCCTCATGAGCTACTGATGCCCCTGGACTCAGGCACACTCTTCTAGAGAGCTCCATCAGCATTGGCTATGATGGTTGAGATGACCATCCAGGGGAACTTACACCTGCACCAGGGACTTGCCTCCTTGGCCTAAGTCTCAGATGATACCACTGTGTTACTCATCCATCCATCCATCCATCCATCCATCCACCATCACAGTGTTTTTATTGAGCACCTAGTATGAGCCAGCACCAGCACTGGGTGGGCACCAACAACCCAGCAGGACCAGGAGAGAGCCCCCACGGTCCAAGTAGTTCTGACCCGAATCCACACGGGGCTTCCAATGCTGCAGAAGGTCCGTGTCCACAGCACCCTGCCCCCACCCCCACATTTTCAGCAGCCCTGCCCTGTCCCGTTGTCCTGGGGGATATGCCCAAGGCCCCTGCGGACGCCTGAATGCTCAGATGATGCCATCCCGACATGTAGCTTCTGCACGGTGTCCCTCCGATAGTTTCGTGCATAGACTAGGCGCGGGCAGACATTAACGACAACGACCACCAATGAAACAGAAGTTATAACAGTGCGCTGTGGTCAAGGGCCGTGAATGTGGTTTCTTCTCTCAAAGCATCCTGCTGTTGCTAACACCTCAGGACTGTGGTTGACCCCGGCAACAGAAACTGGACAGTGAGACCGCGGATAAGGGGGATGGCTTCAGTCTCCCACCTGCTGTTGATGAAATGGGGTCTTTTGTCTCTCGAGTCTTCTCTCAAGACAGCCTCTCCGGCCTGCCACAGAAAAGCCTCCAAAGTGGGTCGTCCGGGAGCAGGGCGCCGACCGGAGACCCCTCACAGAAGAGCCGGGGGTCACATCGGCGCCAGGCACTGTGGCTCCTTCGATCAGCCTCGAGATGATTCTCCAGGGCACAGCTCCCAGCACCCTCCAACGAGGGCCTGAGCCCGAATGGCCCCCGCAACTCCACGGCCGTGCTGCCAGGCTGACCCTGCCTCTGACACTGACAGGAGGGCAGCCATGGGGCTGGGGGGCGAATGCTGTGCGGGTATCTGCTCACCAATGGTTCCAGAGAGCCCCCACTTTCCCCAACACACCCCCAGTGACACAAAGCCCAGACCAGCCAACCAGAGGAAGGGCAGATGGGCGTGGGGGTGCCGGCTCGGCTGCCTCCCCCTCACTGTGGGATGTGGACAAGTGGCGCAGCCCTTTGGAGCCTCTGCTCCCTCTCTCACTAGAGGGCAACACTTACACCCCCTTCCGATGGCAGTCAGGTGAGGATGGGAGCAGAAGCCCCACAGAGCCCTGGTGCAGAGCCAGCAATGAAGAAAGACAGTGGTGAGGAGGAAGGGCGGCAGAGGGCAGGGAAGAGCGAGTGGGGAAGCCTGGAGGGAAGGCGAGACGGCTTGTCTGGACAGCAGAGTCCAGAGGACAGCAGCTCTGAACCCTGAGGGAACAGGAACTTCTGGAGCACCTCCACCCAATTTTCTGTGGCCTTCAAACAAATCACTTACCGTCACTGAGCCTCAGATTCCCCATCTGCAAAATGAGGTGGGGGGGTCCCGGATGAACTTCCTCAAGTGCTCCCTGTGACCTGGGACTGGGGCCAGAGCTGCCCCTCCTCCCTCGGGGGCTAATTTCCAGGGGGCAGGGGCAGAGGGACGGCCGAGTGCAGTGCACCCCATACTTCACGCGCCCTTGTCTGGCCCTTCTCCCTTGGTCACCCTTGAGCTTTGCTGGCCCTGAGATGACGGTGAACTGGAGGTGACTGGAAAACGCACACTCCCTGCCCAGCACTCAACCTCTCCGCCACAGGTTCCCCATGAAGCCCCACCTCTTGCCACGCTGGAGGGTCCGCCCGAGGGTGCCGCAGCCCATGGATGTGGGAGCGCAGCCTGCGGTCCATGGGCGACGTGCTCTGAGTTTATGGCATCATTGGTGGGGGTGATGGTGCCATCACCCCAGATGGGCTCCAGCCCCACACAGCCTCCCCTGGCCCAGACCTGTCTGGGCGAGGCTGTGGACCCAGCTCTGGCTCTCCTGTGGGCACAGAACCCCCTGAAGTCCGGGAAGGGAAATCACGCCATGAGACTCCCAGAGGCATGGAAAGTGTTCATTAGATCCCCGAATCCCCGACGGACAGCGTGGCACCTGGCACAAAGCGGGGGTGCATGTTTCCTGGCCTGCCCCACCAGCATGTGCCCTCCTGTGTCTTGCGGGGCCAAGGAGCCCACGTTCGGGGCATGCTCCCCTCTTGTGACGGCTGCAGACCAGCTTGCCATCCCCAGCCTGGGTCCTGGAGCAGAAGGCTAATGAAGCGGCTTGGCTGGACTTACACACCCCTTCCTCCTTCCAAGAGGCCAGCGAGGAGGCAGCAGTGGCGGCCTATCCTCTCCAGCCTTGTGGACTTGTCTATCAGCTCGTACAAATGGATCCACTTCCAGAAGCATCGAGCGGAGTGAGACGACGGCGGAGTGTGGCCGGCGGCTCATCCATCAGCACAGTGCTGCCGCCTGGGAGAGCGACTCGGAGCCCCTTCACAGGTCCTGGGGGCCCAGCTGCCCGGTGCAGATGGGTGGGGGGACGACTGTCACTTAGCGACAGGAGCCGATTGTATAAACCTCCTCTGGCAGCCCCAGCAGTCCTGGACCCCTGGAGAGGCTGCAGACAGTAAGAAGGTGGTGGCAGGACGCCGGTAGTCCGGATGGGCCATAGGGAGCCAGGGTGCAGCAGGTGGGGCAAGGGTCATTGATGGTACTTGTGGCCAGTAGAATTTGGGCAGATCCAAAACAGATGCCTGTCAGCCCCCCGCGGAGGGCTCTGGCCTGTGGACTGGGGACAGGTAGGAGGTGGGATTTTCAGAGAAGAGCTGAAAAGGTGGATTAAGGGGTGGCTTGGATTGAAATGTGGGAGGAGGATAAAGACCTCTCTTACCCTCAGGTCTCTTTCTCACTCTCCTAGTCTGTTTCTGGCTCCTATTTCTCCACCCATTTTTCGGTTTTCCTCTCTTTCTAGTCTGCCTGCTTGACTCAGCCAGGCAATACAAAGTCATTGTATACACTGTCCTGTTACACCTGGGTTATATCTCCATAGCAGGCTTTCCTGACAATGAATCTTGTAACTTTAGCATCATTTGCAAGTTTGGATAAGTTAAGAATTTCCCAAATCTTGTCTTGGTTCCTTTTTATTTAACAGTTCTTCCCAGAGTTCATTTCTTTCCCTCAGGTTTTGCTATATAAAAAATACAATACGAAGACCTCCTCTCTTTTTCTCCCTACCCCACATCTCCTCCCTTCCCTAGTCTCCTCCCTCCCTCCCAAATCCTGTAGAGATCTGGGCAGTGCTGGGTACCTACTGGCCAAAGGCCACATTCAGGACCTACCTCTAAACTCTGCAGCCCTAAGTGCACACGTCACAAGGCTCCACCCTCACACAGCTCTGTAAGGCAAGTGTCACGCTGCCTGAAGGATCTTCTGCATTGCCGTCCAGGATGCCCATAGGGGGGTTTCTGGAATTCAACCATTTAGTGAATGTTCATGGTAATGACACAAAAAAGAAGAAAAGGAAAAAGAGGAGGAGGAGGAGAAGAAGAAGAAAGTAATTCATTGAATTCTTCCTCTGTACTAAATGTTTTGTATATATCACCACCTCCCCCTCAACACCCTCAGAGAACCTCTGGGAAGAAGCTATTATTTGTCCCACTCTGCAAATTAGAAAATTGAGGCCCAGAGAGGTTACATGACTCCCCTGTGACTGTGTCAAGGTCACACAGTTTGTAAGGCATGGAACAGGCTGGGAACAAGGTCTTTCTGAACTTCTCTGAGCCTCTACAGGAAGGCACCCAGGATGCCCAGTCAAGGTCGGAATCTGGATGACACAACACCCTCCTGAGGAGGCCTCGGACGCCACCTGCACCACTGTCGGTCTCTGCGTCTTTTCTCCACATCTCTCCCCTGCTCTTTCTCTGGCTCCTCCCCATTTCCCCATTGCATGTTTTCTCTCTTGCCTCTCAATGTCTCTGCTCTTCTTGCTCCTCTCTCTTTCCTCTTCATGTTCTGTCTTTTCCTGCCTCCTTCCCCATATCTAGCCTGACTGCAACCCCCATGGGCACCACCTGGTCTTTTCAGGACCCCCCCACAAGACCTACAGACTAATGCCCACCACCCCCCATCAGGGGTTATCTATCAACATAGACATACCCACCCTAAAATAATATCCAGGAAAAAAAAAGGGGAGGGGGTCTCATTCTTGGAAACCAAAATGGCTTAATGGTGTGCTGGAGAGTTCAAAAATTAAAGGATCGTATCCAAAATGGGTAATTCTATAAAACCAAGACAGATGACTTTTCTCAATAAAAGAGAGGCTACATGGAGAAAAAGCATCATCCCCCTCTTCCCTCTTACCTCCCAGAAGGGCACCTGGGCAAGATAAACACTAAGACAGAGAGATGGCATAAACCATCAGTCATCTTAGCTACAGGCTGTCAACAAGGAAGAAAGACCTGAAATCATGGCAGAGTCTGGCAGGGGCTGAGGTTCACAGATGATTTTCCATCAAGATGGCTGCTCTTGACTCAGAATTGGTCAGAAACAAAAAGAGCAAATGCAAGATTATAATATTTTGATCACCTTCATATAGTGTTCTTCTCTAATACAATCCCTCACATAAAGAACTCTATAGTTTTTGAGGTTTAATGCTTCTTCGCTAAGACTGGTTGATTCCCTTATCCTGTCTGTGATGGGGAAAGCCTCAGCAGCCATGTTGATGTCACGTGACCCTGCCTCCCATGCTGATTGGACCAGGGGTGAGCACTGTATCAAGAGACCCCAATGAAATTCTCTCTTGCAGGAGTTTGGAATAGAGAATCTTTTTTTTTTCCACTTTTAATTTTTGAGACATTATTTGTCAAATAAAATAGCATTTTTAAAAATTACATAAGTAATAGATTCTGCTCATCAAAAGAAAAAAGTGAAATGATTCATAAAAATAAAAGGCAATCAAAAACACCCTTAAAAGGTATGTGTGAACTCACATGTGTACAAACACATATGTAATTTTACAAAAATCTAATTTTAAATCAGTGGGCTATTTTTCTTGCTGGTTTTAGCATGGTCTATATTTTCATAATAGAAGGTTTTTCTTTCCTTACTCCCTTTCTCCTGCTCCTTCCTTCTGCTTTCCACTCACTGTCTCCTCTCTCCCATCCCAAGTCTAACCACAAAAAGCAGTTCATAATCTGGTGTATAAGCTTCTGTAGTGAGCTGCATACTGGGCCCCAAAAGATATCCTCAAGGAACCTGGAGGTAGTATTTTTTGTGGCAGAAAGGATTTGATATGAGATTATTCCCATTACTGGGGTGACCCAATAGGATCACAAGGGTTTCTATGAGAGGGAAGTAGGAGGGTCAGAGTTAGGGTGTAAGGCCATGTGAGGAGAGATTGGGGTGTTACATCCAAGCCAACAAATCCAAGGTAGCTTCTTTTAAAAAAAATTATCTATTTATACATATAAGAACTGGGGCGCAGGCCAGAGGTATGAGGGGTGAGAAGATTCACCGCAAGGCAGCTTCTAAAGGCTAGAAAATGTTGGAATTCACTTTCCCCTAGAGCCTCCAGAGGGAGCCAGCACTGCTGACAGCCTCAGCCCCATAAGGCTGGCTTCAGACTTCTGACCTCCAGAACTGTAAGACAATTGATATTTGTTGTTTGCAGTCACTAAGTTTGTGGTCATTTTTTTTTTTTGCAGCAAAAATAAGGGATGAATACAGATTTGGGTACCAGAAGTGGGATGCTGCTATAAAATAGACCTTAAAAATAGGGAGTTGGGGGATGGATAGAGGCTGAAAGAATTTGTAGTTGCATGATAGAAAAAGTCTAGGATATTACCTCTGTTGCTGGCAAGAGCTCATAAGAAAGTGAGGAGAATAGTGAAGAAATCCTTTATCATCTTAAAGGCTATCTAAATCCTCACAAACAGACTGTCAGTGGAAATATGAACATTAAAGTTAAGGGCTAGTGAGGGCTCCAAGGGAAGTGAGGAACATGTTTCTGGAAGGTGGAGGAAAGGGGCAGCTTCTCATACGGCGGCAGGAGGCGTCAATGAACTTTGTCCTGCAGCCACACAGAAAGTCCTTGCAAGAGATGAACTTGGACTTCTAAGCAAAAGTGTTGAAAATGTAACCTGGTTTTTTCTTTTCTTTTTTCTTTTTTTATAGTAAAACCTGAGGAAGAGAAATGAACTCTGGGAAGAACTAATTGTTAAATAAAAAGGAAAGACAAGATTTGGGAAATTCTTAACTTATCCAAACTTGCAAATGATGCTAAAGTTACAAGATTCATTGTCAGGAAAGCCTGCTATGGAGATAAAACCCAAGTGGAACAGGACAGTGTTTACTTGTGCCTTAAAAGATACAAAAAGTCACACAAGTCAGCACCTTGAGGGCTCTTTGAAGGGATTAGCTGTGTAACTTGTTGATTCCTTCAACTCTCAGCAGAGAGGAAATGATCCAAGAAAGATCTGTGGAGAAGCCTCTTGCCTAATGAAGTGAATCCCTCTGAAACACATAGGAAAGTACATAGGAAACCCACGGGGTTTTTGAGAATGTTATATCACCACAAATATTGCCAATGTGAACTGAAAGGACAGAGGACAAAATGAGAGAAGATGGTCAGACTCTCAAAATCCCATAGGTGGAAAATAGGCTGATGAAACTGCACAGTTGAAAACACGTGCTAACCTTCATCAAAAAGAAAGCATGACCAGAAGGTGAAGCTGAGGCCCAGTTAGAATTAGAAACTAATACATCTTTCAACCCCTGGTCCATGCTTTTGGTAGTAGACTCAGTAACGTATAGTTTAGTCTGGTAGACTGGTCCCTTAGGCCACATGCAGGGAGCAGAGAATGGGCCCTGAGAAGCCTGGGATGGAAGGGAGGTAGGTGGAGGAGGGGAGGAAAGAGCAAGGAAGATGGGAGAGGTGGCTCAATGCCTGGGATCCTGACACCTCCTCTTTCCTGCTACTAGAGACTCAAGAACTGCCCTTATTCCTGTCCTTAGACCCTGCTATCCATCTTGTAAGCCAAGATGGCTGCCTCTTCTTTTCCCAGAGGTCTTTCTCCAGACTTTTTGGGACACGATGTTTTCTTATCAGTCTTCTGGGGCTGCTAAGGCTGGAGTTACGGATTAATATGCTGTCATTATCTGCCCATCCCTCCCAAGATGCCTGGAGCTTCAGAGGAGCTGCCATCTTCTGCAGAACTGGCCCAGGGGGAGGATGATAAAGGAAATGCACTCTCTCTCTACCAACTTTAGATTTTTTTTCCATACCAGTCACAAGATCATCCAATGAAGCGGGGTTTTTAAAGGACTGTAGAACCTTAGGCAAGATGCATAACCTCTCTGGGCCTCAGTTTTATTTTGTTGTTTTTTTTTTTTTTTTCGTTTTTGACTGGAGAATTGTAAAAGTGCCCAAGGTATAAAGTTGCTATGAGGGTTAATTAACAAACTACATTGTGGAATATTACTCAGCTATAAAAAAGATGAAATTTGTCATTTGTGACATCATGGATGGAACTGAAGGAGGTTCTGCCAAGTGAAATAAGTCAGAAGGAGGAAGACAATGTGTTACATAGAAAAGATATGAAACAACATATAACAATATAAAGAAACAGACAAAGCAAAACTAAAACACAGAATTGAGGTTACCTGAGGGAGATGGGGAATAAAAGGGAAGGGAGCCCAATGGATCTACTGAAAGACAATGGGTGCCCTGGTGGTAGGTGTGGTGTGATATATTCCTAAATCTTAAACAGTGTTGTAAACCAACATCACCTCGGTTTAAAAAAAAAAAGTTAAAAAATAAATAAAAGCATGTTTTGAAAGTGCTTAGCAGAGTACCTGGCAGAGTAAGGGTTCAATAAATATTAGCTATAGTAATACTTATATTATTATTTATAATAACAACAGGCATCCCACTATAGATAACAGAGGACAAGTTTGCTCCCTGGCCTATTATATTTAATTACATATTTATATAGTAAGACTTATTATTATATATTAGACCAAAGATCTGGTCATTGTTTCACCCTCATTCATAGCTAGACCAGAATAGTTTTTAAGGACTGACATAGGGCTAAAAATTTCTCAGTGTGTATTGAACCCCAAAACCATTTTTAAAACCACACGCAGGAGACTCTAAATTCTTCCAGGGCCGCAGCAGGAAGGCCAGGAGACAGTTGGAATGAGGAATCGGCTCCTTCACAGCGTAGAGGCCTCTATTCTTTCAGGTCACTGGGTCTTACTGCTTAGCTGCTGATTGGACTCACCTGGGAGCTCTGGCCCACTGCCGGTGCCCATTGAACCTGAATTGGGGGGGCAGGGGGGCAGCCACTGGGGCTTTTTAAAGCTGCCCAAGTAGAGTCAACAGACCAAACAGGACACTCAGCTGAGTTTGGCTCTCCACAAGCAACAGGATTGTTTCAGTAAACGTTTGTCCCAAATTTCGCACGGAATACACTTCTATCCCCTAAGATTATTCGCTATCTGAAATTCCCATCTAACTGGTCATCCTGGGTTTTTATTTGCTAAATCTGGCAGCCATATGCCCAGAGGGTTGTGATGGCAGAGAGGCGGGGGTAGAGGATGTCCTCTCCAAACAGAAGAGCCAAAGAACTAACCATGGCGAGGTTTGGGTTGATTTGACAACCCCTGTTAAGGGCACATCAGGGCCCCCTGTGTTTGGGGATACCCAGAAGAGTGGGGTCTGGCACCTGAGCCCCGCTGCAAGCACCTGGCTCTGTACACAGAGAGGGTCTCTGTGCTCCAGCATCCCAGCCTTCCTTCAGGTGTAATGTGCTGCTGCAGGCGCTGAGCACCCACGCTCTTATTACAACTTGTAAGGGCTTAGCTTGTTTGTTTTCGGTCTAAATTCCAGCAGGCCAGGGAGAGGCTTGTCCGGTCCTTTCTTGTATCTCAACGCGACGCCTGAGAGACGAGAAACACGTGACACATGAAGGCAGAGTACACAGCGGATGCACCTGGCATAACAGCACATCAGTTCCCTGCTTTGTGTCTCTTAAACAGCAAAGTCATCTTTCGGACCCCAAGCCCGCGGAACACCCCCATCCCCATCACCAGGGAGCTGGCTAAATGGCAAAGGCTCAGGCCGCATCCTGGACCGCCGGACCCCTGAGTCCAGATGACCCCTCACAAGTGGGTAATTTCATCCCAGGCTCCAAACCTTCGTTTCTTCAGCTGGAAGCCAAAACAGCCTCTTCCTACCACTGTTGCCCATATCCTGAGAGAATATACTAGAAGGTACAAACTGGAATGTGCTGTTTGCAAGGTGGCATCATCCTTATCGCGAGTGGCCAGGGATTATAACCACACACACGCACACACCCCGCCTCCCCTCTTCCTTCCGCATTCATCCTCTTGTCCTTGTTTCTCTGCGCCCAGCTCTGGTCCCTAAGTAAAACCCAGCTGCCTGTTCCTGCTTCTTCCCTTCCGTCCTCTGAGTTCCTAACAGCAGGCGGAATCTCCCAGGTGCTTGTCAGTTACTGTGCTTTGAGACAAGCATTTGCAGGAGTCTGTCTGGAGGAGGTCGGGTGAGACTGGCTGGGGGGCGAGTGGGATCAATTTAAACAACTCCAGTTCCCTGTGCTGGGTTTTGTCTTGTTGCAAATATGTCGTTTGATGCAGGCCTGATCAAACACGTCCCCGAGCTGGGGGATGTGTGGATGGAGAGAGGAATTAACATTTTTCTCTCCACAGAGCCTGCCAGCAGCCCGCCCCTTCCTACACTGGGGCCTCATGGGGATCGCATCCAATTATAGATGGACCTCAAAGTCCAGTGTCCGCCTCACATCCCACACCGGCACTCGAGGCTTTCAAAGGAGTGAGCTAACATCTATTAATGTTTTCGACGTGCCGGGCTGTGTGCTGGGTGTTTTACAAACATTTTTATAGGGTTACTGGGGGAATAAAATGAAACACAGGGTTAATGCGTTTCCTGAAATCGAAAATTCCATCAACTGTAGCTTTGCTCCTTCTATTTAATAACGACCACATTAAATGTGTAAGTCGGCCTCTTCCTGGCTACTCAAAAGGTGGTCCGCAGGCCACAGCGGCCTCTGCTGCCTCCGGGGACTTGGCAGAAATGCAGAGTCTGGGTCCCACCCCAAGGGAAGTGCACCAGAAGACCGAGCTTGATTTCCAAATCATTTAAACGGGATGGGGGTGAGGGGGATATAGCTTTTAGAATCAAGGACAGAGGGACATTTCCATTTCAGATGAGAAAGTGAGGCTCAGAGAGGCAGTTACTTGTCCAAAGTCACACGGCTTGTAGATGACAGACCCAGAATGATAGTTGGGATCTCCAAAGGCTGTGCTGTCAGTGGCTTGAAACAAAAGGATTGGAAGTGGCAACAGCAGAGGGAGAGAGGGGGGACCCCAACCCTGTGATCTTCCCATCACACTGTGCTCCACTCCACCCCACAAATGAGCGTGTCATCCTCAGCACTGATCACCAGCACATGGTTTTTGATATCAGTTCAAGATAGTTACCAGAGGTGTGTTTTTCCTGTCACTTTGAGAGACTGGCCTTGTCAGTGACGCTAGGCCTGGCTGTGAATATTCCCAGGTTGACAAAAAGTTCTACAGGGTTTAATGTCGACGTGTTGATGTGCCACGTTGTCGTGATTGAATACTGGGTGATTGCCTGCGGGAAGAGCTTCTCGCTGTCTCTTGTCTCATGTACAGGCCACCCCCTGACCGCGTGGTCTTAGCCAGGCCTCATCCCTTTCCAGCACACTGGCATGTCTTCGTTCTCAGAGTGGCACTTGTCATTGAGACTAAGATGACCTTGCTTGTTTACTGAATTCTGTATGATCTGTCTATCCCCATGGGAATATTATCCCTAAGGACAGAGACCTCACCTGCACAGTTCACCACTGAATCCCCATTACCTGAGAGGGTCTGGCAGATAGTAGGTGTTTAATAGATATTTGAGTCAATGAATGAGTGAGAGATTATGTTGGATGGATGCATGCACACATACATGCATGGATGGGTGGACGGAAGGGAGAGTGGGTGGGTAGATGTATGTGTGAACAGGTGGCTGTTTGGATGGATCTATGATGGAAGGATAGCTAAGTAGAAGGATGCATTTTAGACAGTCAAAGGGCTTGGTAAGGATTTGCTCTCCTGTTGTATATGATAAATCATCAAAACAAACTCTCCAATGAAAATCACTTTCAAACATCATTTCCATCAGAACTGGAAAAAGGTAAGTTTCACTGTAAAAGGAGAAAAATTTTTAAAGAGCAGCATTTACTTGGTAACAGTGTCTCACCTTCAAGCAGGCAGCATGTTTAGAAAGTCAAAGCAAAATAACCATCACTCCCTCCTCCCTCTGTCCCCTTTGTTTCTCTGTGTGGGAGGCTGGTCCTGATCACCCAGAGGGGTGAAATCCAGCCTCCTCCTTCTAGACGCCTGCCCCTGGGGGCAGCTGCTGCCCCTTGGTCCTCAGCTTCCCAGCTCTCTGAACCAGGATCACCACGGGCCTACATGACATTTCTGTGAACTCTAAGAACGTTCCCCTCTTCCAGGGCTGCGTGAGAGGACCCCCGGCGTCTCCTTTGCTGGGACCCTTGTGCAGGGGACCACTGCCCATCTCTGCATAGGCCTGTCTGGCGCCAGGACTGGCTGTTTTCAGTCCCCAGTTCCGAGCTGCCGCGGCCGTGCCAGATCCTGGCATTCCCAGTCACTTCCCTGGGTCGTTAGTTGCTCATTTCTGAGCAGGAGGCCTGCAGTTGGAGCTTGTGTTCTGAGTCCTCCACGCTGACAACAGAGGATACTGGCAAAGGGTTCTGGGCCCAGACAGATCCGGTTCACTCGCTCCCTCCTCTGGCTCCTGTTTTCTCTTCTGCAGGTAACTGCTCCAGGCTTCGGCTCCACCCACACGTCCCTGTCCCAGGGACCAGGCTCCCAGGGACCAGGCTCCGACAGGCCCAGTCTCATTGAGGCAGCCCCTCCCACTGCTTTGGGCAGGGTGCGGGGTGGGAGTCTGCAGGGCAGGCCGGTTGCCCTGCTCACCCAGGAGGGCTCCCAGGCCCAGGTCTCCCCAGCCGGGTGGAGACCGGGGCCCAGCAGGGAGGGGCCTGCACCTGGCAACGAGAAGAACTGGGTCCAGATCTGCCGCCTCAGCACAGGAGATGTGAGCTCTGGGCAAGCAACTGGACCTCCTGGAAACTCTGCTTCTCCTCCTGTGAAGTGGGCATAAAGTTGCCCGTGTGAAGGGCCAGGATTGCTGTTCTGATGGAGGTTTTGTAGGGAGCAGAGGAAGGGCTAGCGGGGGTGCAGGCCGGCCTCCTTGGGGTGAGGGCATCCTGCCAGGGTGCTGGGGCATTTGTCCCATCCGTGGCCGGGAGTCTTGGCCACCCATGACCAGAAGAGGCTCCGGCACACCCTGTCCTCGCCGCCCCTAGCAGAAGGAGCTCAGGTGAAGATGCGCAGGTGGGCCCCAGTCTTGGCAACCCCCCTGGGGCGCTTGGCTGGTTACTCCAGCGCCGTGTGCAGTGCAGAGAGCTGAGAACCTGGGAAGCACCTGCAAACAGGACCCTGGTCCGGCCCCTGCACCCCCAGACGCTGGAAAATCCTCCTGCAGGTAGCAAGAAGCCCTGAGCCCAGATGCAGAGCTCATCTAGGCTGTGGAATGGGGGTGCCAGGGAAAGGCTCCTGGGTCCGGAAACCCCTGGAGGGAGGCCCCCCCACCACACATACCTCCTGCCATGCCACGTGGCCTCCTCTGGGTCCTGCCTCTCCCTCTGTCCTGAATCCCCTCAGTCTGGCCTGGTGTTTCTCAAAGTCTCTCTTTGGAGGACCCCTTCTCCCAGAAGGGCCTGCAGGGATTTCTGATGTGCAAATTCCTGGCTCTCCCCTGCATGGCACCCCTGACTCACTGTCTTTGGGGTCGGGCCAGAAGCAGCGTTTCAGCACGCACCCCAAAGGGCGGCTGAGAAGTACTGCGTATGTTCCCACGGTCCCACCCAGGGGGCTCCCAACAGTGCCTCGCACCCCAGTTATCATGGACTCCTAAATGAGCAAAGCCTTGGCAGGCCTCTGGGTTCTCACCTGTGAAATGGGCAGGGGAGGCCCCCGGGCTGACCCCGCCCACCCTCAGAGGCTCAGCAAACCACAGCATCTTCAGAGGATGATGGGAGGCAAGTGTGAGGAGTCTGAGCACGAAACGACAGAAATAAAAGGTACAGAAGAGGGTGTGTGTGTGTGTGTGTGTGTGTGTGTGTGTGTGTGTGTGTGAAGGGGAGAGAGAGAGAGGTGAGACCTCCACGTTAATAAGCACCAAGGCCCTGAGCCGAGGCCCAGAGGAGCGACAGGGTCCCTGCGCCCCGGACTGCCACAGGCGGCTCCATGCCCTCAGGAGAGGTGCTCCCTGCCTTGGTTTGGGTCTCTCTAAAGCAGACATGAGACAGAGGTGCACGGAGCTCATTTGAAAGATGGAGAAGCGGGACAGAGAAGGGAGAGAAGGCACTGACGCTTGGGGTACACCGCAGGCCCCTGCGATGGCAGCTGGGCCCATCCCGCTGAGACCTTACAAGGAGCATGTTGAACCTCCTCAGAACCACCCCCTTGAGATGAGAGCTGAGGGACTTCCCCCCACCTTCCATCCTTTACTGAGGGATGAGTGTCCCTGGAGACATTCGACCCCTGCCCTTCCCAGCTGCCCCGGGTGCCTTAGAGAAAACGTGGGTAGAAACGCAGGAACAGGGACCTCCCTGGTGGTGCAAGGGGCTAAGTAAGGCTCAGTACTTTGAAGCATCCACATCCACTGCAGCACTCGATCCCCAGCCAGGGAGGGGACCCACATGGCACAGCAGACCTCTCCTGCCTCGCCCGCTGCTCCCCTCAGCAGTGTGTTTTTGTCGGTCTGCCTGTTCTGCTCCCCACTGTCTCTGGTGAATCCTCTCACTGCCCTGGACTCTGACCCAGCTCTTGTATGTACAAATAAATAAATCTTTTGGGAAAAAAACCACCCCAAGGAATATGAACAGAGGAAACATCATCATGTTTTTTAAAGACAAGGAACCCAAGGCTCAGAGAGGCGAAGTCACCTGCCTACGTGCACACAGCTAACATGTGCTCTTCCCTGATGTGCCACTGTCTCCTCTCAATCCTCACTGATTTCGCAAGTGCAAACTGTCACCCCAACTATTAACACTCGGAGCCAGTGAGTCAGAGGCTGACCCCACGTGCCGATGTGGGCGCTCGGGTCAGCTGGGAGCCGGCCTGGCAGGGCAAATTCAAGGGAGGTGCGTTCCTGGACCTGTACTGAGCACCCCCGCTGGACAACGCGTGGCACGAGGCAGAGATCTGTGAGCCCGCGGGGCAGTGACCGCACTCCAGAGCTGGGTGGCGGGCCGGGTGCCCCAGGAAGATCAATACACAAGTATCATTATTATTACCGTTAATAATAAATGCTACAGCGTCTGGAAGAGGAGCCGCGGTGAGGGGCCTGCTCTCCCGGCCCAGGCTTTGCATATGCGCCAAGCTGGCCCCGTGTGGCCTTTCTGCCCCGTGCACTATAGCGGCCTCTCTGCGAGGAGTGGGGCCAAGTGGGATTGGGGTGCCTCCTGGGGTTCAGGTCAGAGTTTGGGCTGGAGCAGTGTCAGGGCTTACTCTGTGACCAGTGGGGCTCAGTACGGGATTAGGGTAGTAGTTAGCCTTTGACTAGAACCAGGGCAAGGGTGTGACCAAGGTCAGAGTTCAAGTTTGGACTGAAGTCAAGAGTTATCTATGACTGTATTCAGGCCTCAGACTGCAACAAGGGCCAGAGCTTGGGTTATCACTAGGACCAGGGCTCAGGTTGTCACTGGGATGGGCTCAGACTGTACCAAGGGCCACAATGCAGGCTGTGGCTGGGACCAGGGCTCAGGCTGTGGCTGGGACCAGGGCTCAGGTTGTCACTAGGATGGGCTCAGACTGTACCAAGGGCCACAATGCAGGCTGTGGCTGGGACCAGGGCTCAGGCTGTGTCTGGGACCAGGGCTCAGGTTGTGGCTGGGACCAGGGCTCAGGCTGTGGTTGGGACCAGGGCTCAGGCTGTCACTGGGACCAGGGTGCAGGCTGTGGCTGGGATCAGGGCTCAGCCTACAGTCAAGGTCAGAACTTTGTCTGTAACAAGAGTCAGCCATATGCCCCTGAACCACTAGATCCCAACATCAATCTCAGCCCCAACCCTCAGACCCTAGGACCCTACCCTGCCTCTACTTTCCCAGATGAGTATTTTGAAATAGAACCTCCCTTCCCACCCTGGCCCAGCAGGCTCAGGCCAGGCCAAATTGACCCAGCATGGCCCTGGGCACCTCAGGACCCCATCTCCGCCCGTCCTCCAGGCGCCTGCCTCCAGCCTCCCTCCCTCTGCCGCCAGCTGCCGGCTCCGTCTGCTCCCCCTCTCTCCCTCTCCCCCTCTCTGCCTTAGAGACAGCTATAAGTCTCCCGTGAAATATATACAGTGTAAATATATAAAAAGCTTGTGCCTGCCTGCTGCTTATGTATTCATGAAATAGTAAATAAATTTTATGGGATAATTTGAAGGCTGCCAGGAAACCAGGAGATGAAAACGGAGGCCTAATGAGATGGAGTATGAGGGCGGCACACGCACGATCGACCTGCCGCCGCCGGCCGAGCAGGGACCAGCCCGTCTCCCGTGGCCCAGGGCCGCGCTGCCGAGGCCCTTGGAGGAGCTTCCGGGGGTCATAAACCACGGGTGGCTGCAGCCGGGAGGCCCAGCTCAGGAATTAGGGGTGGAGGCTGCAGCCTGGGGAGGCCCAGCTCAGGGGTGGGGGTGGAGGCTGCAGTCTGGGGAGATCCAGCTCGGGAGTGGGGTGAGGCTGACCCCCACCTTCTGGGAGACCGGGGAGAGGAAGCACATGCTGAGTTCTACTCCCAGCTCTGCCAGGGATTGGCTGTGTGACTTTGATCAGTCATGACCCCACTTTGACCTCAGCTTCTCCATGCCTCTGATGAGGTACTTGAACAGAAGGTCCCCAGACTGGGGTCCCTGGGATGAGACAGTTGCATAACCACCACCAACGCCCCCCACTCCTGATTCTCTCCCTTTTAGCACCTATTGCAGTGTGCAAACATTTATTTTAAACTTACTGGATATATATGTTGCTCCACCAAACTTCCACTTCATGTGGGCAAGGGTCTAGTTCTGTTTTTCCTGGTGCTTACTACGCCTTCTCTGGCAGAGGAAGTTCTCAATAAATGTGTGTTCGTGGGGTGGAATGGGTGGATGAGGGAATGGATGAGAGTGTGAGTGAAACGTCCAGAACAGAGCCGATGCCGCCCAACCTCCGGCTTGGTCCTCACCACCGGCGTCTCACGCTTGGACAGATGCAGCAGCCTCTTCCTGGTGCCCCAGTTCTCACCCTGCCTCCCTACAGTCCCTTCTCCCCACAGCTACCAGAGGGATCCCGCTAAACCTTATAGATAACGTCTCTCACTTGCACAAAACCCTCCTGTGGGACTCGTCTCCTTCAGGAACTACCAAAGCCCTCCCCATAGCCCACAAAGTCCTCCGTGATCTGCCACCAGCCCCTTTAGCAGCCGGCGCCCCCCTACCCTCTAATTCCACCCTCTCTCGACTCCCATCACTGGAGACCTCACTGCTCCAGGATCCTACTTCAGGGCCTTTGCACCGTCTCCCTGGGTATCCCCACAGAAAGCTCTCTCATCTTTTTCAAGTCTTTTCTGAGGCCCCCTGACCAGCTTACATAAAAGTGTACTTCCTAGCATTCCCTGTCCCCCTAGCCTCCAGCACGCCCCTCCCCCCACACAGAACACTTCCTTTCTAACTTAATATATGATTTACTTCTGTGTTTGCTCTGACATCCCTGTCCCCGTCCCATGCAAACGCGGGCAACGTGATGGCACCGGCTTACGGTGTGTTCCCACGGCAGGTCCTCAGTGAGTGTTCGTTGGTTGAATAAATGAATGAATGAATGTATAAGGGGCTGCTTTCATTCCAATTTTCAAAATGTTTCTATTGGGTACAGGCTTTTTGGGGCAAAGAGTGTCCCGAGGGCTGCAGCCACCAGTGTCCAGGGAGAACCAGGCAGGTACAGGGAGAAGGGGCCTCCAGGGAGAGGGTCTGGGGAGGCAGAGGCCAGCCCTGAGCCTGAGCGGGACAAAGCCCCACCCAGAGAGAAAGCCAGGTGGGGCTGAATTGTGTTCCCCAGTTCCTATGGGGGAGCCCCAACCCCCAGAACCTCAGAATGGGACCTTATTTGGAAATAGGTTCGCTGTGGGTTAATTAGTTCAGATGATGCCCTTGGGCTGGACTCTAACCCTTCTGGCTGGTGTCCTTATTAGAAGGGGAACTCTGGGCACAGACCGCGCGTGGGGAGTGCACCACGCAGACTGAAAAGGAGACGGAGGTGATGTGCCTACAAGCCAAGGGGTGCTGAAGACTGCCAGCAGCAGCAGAAGCTGGGGGAGGCCTGGAACAGACTCCCCCTCTCAGCCTTCAAGGGGGCGCCCCTACCCACACCTTCACCCCAGCCTCCATACTGCCAGGGAACATACTTCTGTGTCTGCAGGGGGAGGGCCCCCTCCCCTGCCGTGGGTGGTGCTGGCTTACAGGCACCCCAGCAGGAGCACACACTTCTGCAGGGCCAAGGGAGAAAGGCAAGCCCGTGAAGTCCAACCCAGGCTGGAGCCACCTGGGGGGTCAGGTTTCCATGCCTCTGCCTCCAAGCAGGGCAGAGAGAACAGCCCGACGCTTGCAGGGCCTCCTCTGAAACTTCCCGGCTTACGTGCATCTGTTGATGAAATCCTGTGATGCGATGGTGTCTCGTCACTGCTCTGACAGTGATGCTTTCCATATGCTCACCTGAGCAGAGTGCCAGGGTGGAGGGAGGAGGGAGTCAGAGCAGGGGAGGAGAGAGTCAGAGTAGGAGGGAGGGAGGAAGGAGTCAGAGCAGGGGAGGAGGGAGTAAGAGCAAGGGAGGGGGGAGGAGGGAGTCAGAGCAGAGGAGGAAGTCAGAGTAGGTGGGAGGGAGGAAGGAGTCAGAGGAGAGGAGGAGAGCGAAGGAGGGAGTCAGAGCAGGGGAGGAGGGGGAAGCCCACAGCCTGCTCACCTCTCGAATTAAGTTGTGGGTGACAACTTGGTGGTGCTGGGCAGCAAGTTGGGCATGGGGTGGTTGTAAGTTTGTGGATCCTGTTAGCGGGGTCGTCCCTATGTGTGTGCACAGGGCTCCCCACCTGTCACCTGTCCGTCTAGGAATTGGTTTCCTCTGGAAATCAAACATTTGCCTGCTGACAGTCTTCTGCCACCACATCATGCCAAGATGCCGCCCCTTACATCCCCCATCTTCTTCCTTCATCCTCCCCTCCCTCCTCTCCTGCTCTGACTCCATTCCTCCCACCCAACTCCATCTCTGCCCCTGACAACCACCCCCACCATTTCCCTTCACAACGCCCCCACCCCCTGGGGAGAAGACAAGCCACTGGAGCTTTGACCGCTGAGGGACACTTGTTGCCCTGGCAAGACTTGATAGGCTTCCTCCTTCCATCCTGGAGGGGGCAGAACCAGTGCTGGGGCTCAGTGACTCCCAGGAGACCAGACTTCAGGCTCCCCTCCAGCGGCTTCCTTCCCTCCCCCCTCCCTCCCCTGGGGCAATTGAGCTCCCCTCCCCTGGGGCAGAGCACAGCCTCCACACTCCTTCCTCTTTCTTCTGCGAATGCTGGAGCAGGGGCCCCGGAAGGCTGGAGAGGAAGGACCCCAAAGTGACCTCTCACTTGATTACCCCTACAAACAGAGCAAGAGAAGAGACCAGGCAGAGGAGGTGTTAAGAGCAAAGAATCAGAATTGGAGGCACAGGCATCAGGGTAGTCACCTGTTTGCTGTGTGAGCTTGGGCAATGACCGCACCTCTTGGGCATCCCTTTTACCATCTGCAAAATGGGCACCACATAGGAGCTACCTAATAGGGCAGGGTCAAGATTAAAATCATGCAGGGGCCTCCCTGGTGGCCTAGGGGTTAAGCCTCAGCCCTAACACCATTGCAGCCTAAGTTTGATCCCTGGCCTATACCCCAGTTCTTCTATGCAAAAATAAATAAAGATTAAAGATTAAAATCATATAAGGTGCTTAGCAGGGAGTATATGCTCAGAGTCCTTCCAGAAACTTCCAAGCCTCTGCCTGCACTGACCCCTGCACCCTCCCACACAGTTTCTCAAATGTTCTCTCCAGCCTCCCAGCACTTGCACATACTGTTCGTTCCCTCTCCGGACAGCACCCCTGACAATGTGCTAGAAAGCTCCTCCTCCTCCTTCCAGGCTCTGTGAAAGCCCTTTCCTCTGGGAAGTCCTCCCTAACTGCCTCCCACTCCCCAAAAAAATGGGTCACCTGGGAGCTCTCTCAGTCCTTGGCCTGATTATAGCCTGATCTCTGTGTATACCTTGCACCCCCTGCCTGGGCAGGTTCTCTTAGGCTTTGTTTGCCTGTGTGTCTCCAGGTGTGATGCACAGACCCCCTCCATGCAGAGCTCAGAAAGAGAGGCAAGCCTGGGCGAGCAGTGCTTCCAGCCTCTGCTTCTTATTAAAATGCAATGAGAAAGTGTAACCCTTGACCTTGTCTGCACTTCGTAAGCCCTCTGCAGTATGAATATGATGACTTCCTGCGCTTGGGCGCTCCCACGGTAGGTGGGCCAGGCACACAGTAGGTGCTCGATGTCTGTTTCTTGGATGTGGAAAGTCATTGCTTTCCTACTGGAGAAGCTTAAACTATCACCCTTATCCATATCTCCTAAGCAGAAGTTCTGGAGAGAACCAGAATGATCCATTGTCCTACAAAAGCAGGAGAACAATAACCCAGAGGCAGCGAAGAATTCCTTTGCCTCCTCCAGTCTTATCCTAAGCTACTGGTGTGTTCAGCAGAGAAGGTGGGCGAGGCAGGGCAGAGAGGCCGGGACGGGCTGGTGGGAGGTCAGGCGGTAAACAGAGAGCCCAAGGGACTGTGGCTACCCTACTACAGCACAAGCACAAGCACCACGGCAGTCACGACTGCTATTGTTGTTAGCTGGTCATCTTCAGTGCTAGCCACTGCTTGTGGCAAATCATCTCTGCGCAGCACAGCGCTGGAGAGCTGCTGAGCGTTTCCAGTTTGAAGAGGTGGGCAGAAGTGGGCAGGGGGTGTGTCCCATCATGCTTCTGAAGCTTAAGCTTCAAAGCTTCTCGTTTGCTCCCCTTTAAATATTCACTTCTGGATCTTATTTTTTTAGTTCATAACTAAAAATGACACATTCTTCCTAAAGAAAGGACTTCACAACTGACCACAGTGGACAATGGTGGAGGAATATGGTGCTTTGGCGGTGGGAGAGCTACAGCGACCACATCTTGGGGGAGAATCCGGCGCTGTCAAAATATCAACGAGGATGTTAAACAATGGCACTTCATTTATAAATTAGTTAATTGCATAAGCTTCAGACCCCTCCAAACCTGGAGTCTCCCTCGAAAGGGCTACTCACTGTGTTCATTCTACAAGAGGGCTTCTGGGGCCCAAAGAAGTCCCCTCGCTGGCCCCAGGGCTCACGGCTGGGAAGAGGCAGGGTGGGGACTTCGGCCCTCGGCCGCCACACGGTGTGGTCTTCCTGTGCAAGGAAACGCTCCCATCCCACCCAGCCTCTAACTCCTGCGCCCCTTGGGTGGCAGGGGTGGTGTCTCAGGCCAGTGGGGAAGCCCAGGCATTACAGAGTGCGGTGGGGGGGTGGAGAGATGAGGAACCAGCAGGAGGAAATAGCTGCTGGGAAGAAGACGCAGGGGGTCCTGGGTGGGGAGCTTATGTGAACAGCTGCAAGTTCTAAGAAAGGTGAGTTCAGGCTCTAGAGGGATGTGGGTGACAGGGTGCCACCTCTCGGAGTTTTCTAGCCGCTGCTTATTATTTTTCTTTTCACAAGATGTCTTCAACAAACAGGATGATTCCAAATGGCTTTGGATGGACGCATGAGCGAGGATCCACGCCATCTCCCACCAGAACCTGTCCAAGCACCGACACAGCTGCCTCCTAACTGCCTTGCCTCCTGGGGAAGCCACGGTGTGCGTCTCAGGGTCTTCCCACGCCCTCCACCTCCATCACTCCCTCAGCAAATGTCTGCGCTGGGAGCCCTTACACACCACATGCACACGCACTGCCTCTCTAGCCTCGTCTCCCACAGATACCCCCCGCTCACTCACGCCTGCAGCGCCCCTCCCCTTGCTAGTCTCCACATTCCTACCTTTGCACTGTGGGTTCCCCTGGGGTACCCCTTCTTCAGACAGCAGTGTGTGCTCAGCAAACATGACACATCACTTATCTCGTTCATTCTCGGTCTCCCGCCCTGGAGTGTGGGCTCCGCCAGGGCAGGGGTTTCATCTGCCTGGCTCAGTGCTATGGTCCCCACACCTGGGCTCTGGGCTCGGATGCAAGCGGACCTGCCGAGGGGTGTGGCACCTGCCCGCCTATGATAACTCCCTAAACTCCGAGCCGAGGCAATGCGGACTGGGAGGGTCCGGGCCTGGGGAGTGGTGCGTGCGCATGGATAGGCCTGGGCAAGGAACCAGCCCACGCTCCGGAGCTAGCAGGGCAGGAACGATCCATGAGGCCTGAGACGCCGCCCCCAGCCCTGCCGCCCGGCCTTGCTGCAGCCGCCTCCTCGATGAAGTGGAGAGGCCTTTTCTTCTTGTCCTTTCCTGCAAAGCCAATCTTTATATTGATTTCTCCACTTCCACCTCCAGCCTCAGTCAATGGCCGTCGAGAGAGGCTGAGCGTGTCGGTTTTGCTGAAGAGTCCCTGTGGCCAAGGGGCCACGAGCCTCCTGCTTCTGCATCAGGCCACAGAGACACTGGCTGCCTGGCACAGGCACCTCTGGGGCTCCGGAGAGAAACCAGCACACAATGGGTAGTCACTGACGCCCTGAGTGCGGCCTGGGCACTGTGTGTGCTAGGCCCACTGCGATGGTCGCATCATGAGAGATTCCTCTCGTGAAGAAGGGGAATGAACAGGAGAGTCGTTCAACTACTATTTAATGAGCACCTGCTATGCGCCAGACACTGTTCTAAGTGGTGGGATACAGCTGCAGGCAAGGTATGAGAAATCCCCACCCTTGAAAGTGGGAGACATGGGGAAAATAAGAAAAGTACATAATAGGTCAGGTGTGATAAGAGCTAAGGAAAAAAATAAAGGGGTGATAGGGTAACATTTGAGGCACAGATGACATCTGGGCAAAGATCTGGAGGAGGTGAAGGACCAGGTGAACTGTTTGGAGGAGGTGAGGAGCCGGCCACTGGCAATGGACGAGGAGAGGGCCTGTGCCAGGAGTGTGGGGACAGAGCTTGAGTCCTAAGTTCCTCAAAAGAGCATGGACTGTGGGGAGTGACCCATGGAGTAGAGAGAGAGGGGCTGCAGGTAAAACCACATAGGACCTCCTACGCCCTAGTGAGGACAGAAGCACTTACTCTGCAGTGAGATGGGAGCCACGGGGTTTCTGAGCAGGAAGCACCATTACCTGGCTGCAGCTATAACAGGACATCTGTGCTGAAGGGATGGGAGGAGCCAGGCGGCTTCTTGTTTATTCCACTCCCTCACTGGTGGATACTCTGCCTTATTTTCTAGCTACCGGAGTTGTCATGAAGTGGGTGCCAGAAATGAAGTGGGGGACAGTCTGTGAAGGGGCAAGTCATAGAACCAAATGGCCCTACAGCAAGCACTGGGTTCCCTCCCTCCCCTGAGATTTTAAAGATAGAACTTAGATTTTCTTTCTTATCCTTCTCCCCATCCTCACTCTGCCACCACTGAGACTGATAGATCAGAACACATTTTAGTTGCAAGGGATAGGGACACATATCAGACTGGCTTATATGAGGGATAAGCACATGAGGGATTTATTTGGATGACACAATTCAAAAGCTTGAGCTTCAGGCACAGCTGGATCCAGGAGCCCTATTGCTGTTATTTGAAATCTCACCTTTTGCCTGTGCTTTCCCAAGGTTGACCTTATTCTCATGCAGGCTTTCTTCATATGGTGACAAGAATAGCCTCTGAAAGCCTCAGGTTGACATTCTTCCAGCTTAGCAACTCAAAAGAAACTACTTCTTTACCAGGAAATGTACAAGAATGGAATCTCATTGTTCCAGTGGGTTGTATGCACATCCTTTAACCAATTATTGCAGAGGTATGGAGTGCTCTGATTGGCCAGGACTGTTCTCATGTCCATCCCTGGGGCTGAGGGTGGAGTTGCAGCTCCACCCAAGCCATAGTGAGGAGAGCAGAGGATGGAGATTCCCCAAAGAAGATGGGCACAAAGTCATCAGGGAAGAAAATGATGGGATGTAGGCCTTCTCTGAATAGTGGAGAGTTGTCAGACAGGCTGAATTACCCCCACTTAGCTTTTATAATCACTGGTTTCCCAAAATCAAAACTCAGGAGTTCACAAAATACAGTCAAGGGCGAGGACATTTGGGCGGCACAATTAGAGTTGTTTGCAAACAAAGACTGGACCATAAACATAAAGTGTTTCAATGCCTGAGCTCCGCCATCAGCCCAAGGCCACTTGGGTCCTTGCCAAGTCTGAACCCATGGAAATGACATTAAAACAATAGCAAGGAGGCACTTAGCAGGGGAGGGTGCTCTGAGTGCCTCCTGCAAAGCCAACAGTGCTGGCAGAATACCACACCTGCACAGCCAACAAGGTCAAGAGGTCATGGGACCTCCAAGTGAGGCTGATGACAATCCCCACATTGTGTGACTTGGTCACAGATGGATGTGGCTCAGATACACCTGGTGCAGTTGTCATGAACAGAGAGTTCAACAATAAAACCCATTTACGCATTTGCTGTAAAAATGTGGCTTCGTCAAATAAAAACTTTCTGTTGCTTGTTGAATTCTTTCCTCTTTTTCAAAAACACCTGGCTGCCAGGGAGCTCAGAGCCTCAAGTTTTCACTCTGTCAAGTGACCCAGTCTGTCTAGATGCTTTGTGTGATCAGGCGGGAAGAAGTTCGCATAGGACCCGTCTAGAGAGGACACTGGATGCATGTCATGTTATTATAATAATTAGAGATGGTACAGGCAGCACAGAGAAGTGTCAAGAAAGGCAAGTGAGAGGATGTGAAGATGTGACATCCATGTTGACTGCTCCTTCCTACTTTACTATTTTTGTTTTTATCTGCGGGATCGATAATACAGTGGTGGGTCACATCAGGACATTTCAGTCAACAACAGACCACATATAGGATGGGCCCCCCAAGAGGCTACATAACCTTGTCTAGGTGGGAGTAGGCCATCTTGTCTCTGTAATCACACTCTAGGTACTATGGATTACACTGTGACATTTACACAATAACCAAATTGCCTAATGACACATCTCAGAGTATATCCCCTTCATTAAGCAAAGCATGACTGGATTTACAAGTGATACAAAATCCAAAAGCTGCCCAAATTAAAGAATAAAAACTATCCTCTTTCCTCTTAGTTACTCTGTCACTTAGTTACTCTGTCTCCAACTAATGATAGTAGTTTCTTTCAGTTATTGCCAGGGAGATTGTACAGTACATTTAATTATGTATATATTTTTTCTTTTATCATAATAGCATGCTACACACTGTTATAACTTAATATATCCTGGCAGTTCTTCTACATCATACATAAATCTGTCCCCATTCTTTTATATAACTGCGTAGTATTCCATGGAGTAGACAAACCATGGTGTATGGGTTTGATCTTATATTGATGGGAATGCAGATTACTTCCATTGTTTATTAAACCATTTGGAGGCTGCCATTGTTTTAAAGACTTTGAAACTGAATCCAGTGTCTCTTGCTAAATGAGTTGAAGAGTAGGGGGCCTTCTCTGATCAAAACCCATAGCGCATCATTAAGTCCTTGGGCTTCCTCACTCCAGCTTTTATTAAATTATCCCAATTTGTCCTTTCAAATAGATGTCTTTTCTTAAGTAGTGATTTACCACAATTAAGCCCCCCAAAATTAAATTAAATGAATTACGTCTCTTAGGTTGGGTGTCTGCGGGAACCGAGGTTGGGCACGGTAACGGTCCAGATGCTATTAAAAGCAAAGGCAGGAGAATGTGTGCTGGGTTAGAAGGGAAAATTCATAGCTCCACTGATATGCCATGATAAATAATTATGAGTTATTAATTTTAAATTACATCTTTAATGCGTTGCATGATTTTAATTCCCCCTACAGTATTAATATCGGACTGGCTTTGATTAATTTAAAGCAGAACAGAAAGGTGCCAATTAAGGGAACTAGCTGGGAACTTTGAGGTGTTTATATCTGTCTCTTGATAGCCCCCACAGTGGGGGACAAGGTCATTGCTCAAGGGAAGCTGGTGATTATCCATGGGAACCCAGGGTGGGATGTGTCAAGAAGAGTGGGAGATGGATGTTAACCCTTTTTGTGTCTTCAAGTGGCAGGGAGGAGAGATAAGAATGAAAAAGCAGAATCCCCAGGCTTTTAATGAGCCAAAAGACCAATCAGAATAGGACTGGGTAGCTCATGGCTTCAGGAAGAACTCTAGAGACTAGGGCTCCTGGCTGCTGGGGCTTACCATGTCACCCCAAACAAGAGCTTGACCTCTTTTTGCCTTGCTGGACTTCAAGACTTAGAAAAGAGGGGTAACACTCAGCAAAGATGAGCAATGGACATAGAGTTTCCTAACTAGCTGAAGGTCACAGGGTAATTGCGTTGGGCCAGGAGCCCGTTGTTATAACATGGCGCACACGAAGACCTTTGGGTCTTGGCCAATGGGCGTCTTGTCTATTTACCAGCTAAGTGTTTGTTTTAGTGGGCGCTAGAAAACAGCACATCACCAGCACATTGAACTCAGGACTTCATAGATATCATTGCTGAGGTTGAGGTTAAATTAAAAAAGGGGGTGGGGGCAGTGGGAGGTCGCCCAACAAACTGTTGAGTCACAGTTGTCAAATGATAGTCATTATGATGCTAGTGACACACAAGTCACTGAAGTTGACACTGTCAAATTAATGTCATTACAGCCACACATGACAGCAAGCCCTAGCCTTGAGAAAAGAAGATAGCACTTGATAAATACAAGACAATGAATCAAAGGGTTTCCCAGTTAGCTGAAGAGTGAGAGGGTCTAGCAGTATGGAGGAACCCACTGTTAGGACAGGGCACCAACAAGGATGCTCTAGGGAGGGGACATCTTAATCTCACTTAACAACTGAGAGCTGTGTTAAGGTGTGTCTTCACATGGTTTCATGGATAGCATTGCTTAGGGTAAAGTTAAATTATTTTTTTAAAGATTTATTTATTTATACATACAAGAGCTTGGGTACAGGTCAGAGTCCCGGGCGGTGAGAGGATTCACCAGAGACAGAGTGGGGAGCAGAACAGGCAGACTGACTGAAACACACTGCTGAGGGGAGCAGCGGGCGAGGCAAGAGAGGTCTGCTGCGCCATGTGGGTCCCCTCCCTGGCTGGCGGCAGGGATCGAACTTGTGCTGCAGTGGCTGTGGTTTGCCCCATAGTGCGTTGCTTAACCCACTGCGCCACCAGGGAGGCCCAGGTTAAGGTTAAATTTAAGTTTAAAAACAATGCATGATGCTTAACAATAGTAAATAAAATGCTATTGTATGTAGTATGTGGCTATGGCAAATAATAACTACTAAGACAAGTAACTACTAAGTACTAAGTACAAATAACTACTAAGACAAATAATAACTACTAAGACAAGTAACTGAGCCTGGTGACAATCAAATTAACGTCACCACAGCCACTGATGACAGAACCCCCAGTCAAGACTCTAAATTAATGACCCTAGATGTGAGTGAGCTTAAAAAGAAGTCCCCACGAGCCACAGTGTGAATTTATCACCTCTCCTTTCCCATGTGGCTCTGCCAAGCACGCTCCCATTTGAGGCATTTGTTCTCAAAATAGTCCTGGAGGCCTGCAGTGCCTGACAAGCCGTGTGTCCAGCAGTCACTGTGGCAGGCCAGGGACCAGGGAGGAGAGAGGAAGGACAGCCGACGCATGCTCATCAGCTCTAGGCGCTATTCCACGTCAGTGGGTGCGTCAAGCCCACTGGACCATCTCCCTGGACCATCTCCTAAAGTGAGCACTCTGCTCGATGCTGATTCCCAAATGTGGATCCTGGGGCTCGAGAGGGGAAACCACCTGTTTGAGGTCTTCCAAGTGACAGGCAACAGTCAGGTATTATTACAACTGATATTGTATCACCTCAGAGAGGAGAAGCAACCGAGTCAATGTCGCACTGCTATGACGTGGCTAGGAAGCCAGGCAGTCTGGACCCAGAGCTTCCTCTCTTAAACACTGAACTATACTGCCCCATGCAGGAGACACAGGACTTACAGATGGGAACTGCCCCTGTGGGGCATTCCTTAGCGCACCAAAAGGGTCGCTTTGAGCTCAGGAGTCTGAACTCCCCACCCCAAGTCCTTGCCGTCACAGGCCACTGAGTCTCCAAGACCCATGGACGCTGAGGAAGTTTTTCTTCATGGGCTGGATCTTCCGGAGCGCACAGTAGGGGCTTTGCTGTGCATGGCCTCCCGGGCTGGCTTTGCTCCTCTCTGGCTGGGTTCCTGGGGGCCTGCTGGTCTCCCTTAAGCGCCCCATGTTGTCTCCTTGGCTCCCGGGGCCTGTGGAAACCCACCGGAAGTCCCGAGCTGAGCTTCCCACCAGAGCTGCAGAAGCGAGACAATCGCATTAGGTCCCTGGGGCGGATTTGGCCATCTCATCAGGCTCTGAAAGGCGAGGATTGGCCGGTAGACAGCGGGAGCGGCCGGAGCTGGTTCCTGTTCAAAGCTCCTTCCTCCAGTGGCATTAAAGATGGATTATCATTCAGAGGGCCAGAGCCTGGCGGTTAGACCAGCCCTCTGGCCAGATAAGATGGCCACGCAGGTGGGAGTCCCTGGGTCGAGGGGCGGCCAGGGCCCAGCGAGGACAGCGGCAACAATGCCGATCAGGAAGACGCAGCTGTTCTTGGTACCTTCCAGGTGTCGGGTTCTGCACTCAAGGCTCTGGGTCAGTGTCTCCTGTTAATGCTCATGATTGCAAACAGGGAAACTGAGACACCAGTGGTGTCACCAGCGATCCCAGCGGACCAGAGGCAGCCCAGCCCACACAGGGCTGAGCTCAGCTTCCCGCTTGGGCCGACACAGCTCGAGCCCATTCCCCGGCTGTAATGAGTCAGTTATGTGTGCAGTTAGCTAAGCCCTGTCTCCCCCACTGCATCGCAAGAACAAAGCCAGGGCCCATCCTTTCATTCCCATTACGTCTCCAGAGTCAGAGTCCCTGGCATAGAGGGGGTACACAATGCTTGTTTATTGAATAAATTTTGGAAGAAAGGAAAGGTGAAAAGAAAGAAGGACTGGGAGGAGGGAGAGAGGGGAGAACACATACCCACAGGGTCCCCCAGAATCCTTGTCCTCAAATTTCTGCTGGTCCACTCTGTACAAAAGGCCACACTGGGAGGAAGGGGGTGCCATGCAGAGGCACAGAGGCTGGCACGGGGCTGCGTCGAAGGGTCTCCGCACAGGCGTGATGAACCAACCAGTCCTGGACTCAGAAGGCAGAGGCTTCCCGTCCCGGTCCCCGCTGCACACCTGACGGGCCACGTGCGCTTGGCCCAGCCGTTTACCCCTTAAAGGTGACCTCAGTTTCCTCCTGCCTCCATGGCTGTTCTGAAGATGGCTGAGGAAGGGTGCTCTTCATGCCCAGGCTGGTTCAGTGCAGCAGCAGGCAACCTGCCATCCAAGCAGAGATTGCAAGAGCTTCCTGCAGCTTGGAGCTGAGGACCAACAGGGTGGGCAGAGCACAGCTGGGCACCTGTGAGGTCGAATCTATGGAGCTTCTGGCTGTGTGGCTTCGAGCAATGGTCTGGCCTCTCTGGGCCTCAGTCTCTAAACTGCAACTTGGGGGAAATGATTAGAGCACCCCCCTTGGGGCCTCTTGGGGCAGAGACGTGATTACAGGAGGTGGGGCTTGAAGAGGACAGCTGCGCAGGGCTGGGGCCAGAGTGAGCTGGCCAGCACCGTCTCTGCAGAAATACGGAACCTGGCAGCCATGCCGGGGACCGAAGGGAAAGCGTAGTTCCTGGAGAACATGGGGCTTGGAGGAACAATTGAGTGAGCTTGATTGAAAAAAATATGGCTGAAATAGAAGCATCAGCATCAGAATGGAAAAGCCTGCTTGGAGGGAACAGGGAAACTCTAATGTGGTTTCTAGATGAAATATATAAAACTACATATTAAACTTGGGGGGTATTTTTCCTCTTGGATGAGACGACCTGCATCAGCTCCCTACAGCCACAGGAATGCTGCAGAAGGAGCAACCCCCAGCCTCAGCAGAGATCAGAGGCCAGGCAGCCCACTGATCTGGGACACCCTGCTAGGGTGACCAGGGTGACTCAGCCTCCCTGCACCCGTCCCTCATCCTCAGGCAGCCCAGCCAGGGCACGTCCTCATGGCCTCACTTAAGTCGAATTCACTAGGATCCCATTAACCAAACTCTGCACGACTGGCTCAGAGACTAACAGCTGAGGACACCATCAGCCCGCAAAGGAGGTGAAGCTGGGGATGAGTGGACAGTGGGGGTCAGTTTTGCGATTCCCCCATCTCGTGCTTCGACAGTCAACAAGCAAGAATCTTCCATCTGCTTCCGACAGTGGCCGCTGCCTTTGCAGTCTCCTCTGGAGCCATCAGTGGCTTTGTGCTTTGTGTGCCTCTAGCCATCCCCTTTCCTTTTAATCCTTTTAACTTCACCTGCCAGCCCTGCAGAGGCTCTGGCACCATGCTGCTGGGCTGACCCTGGCCACGTCCCTCCCACTCACTGAGCCTCGCCTTCCTCATCTGTGAAATGGGACCGCAGGCAGGGGCTCCTGGGGCTTAAACAGCACCATGCAGGCCGAGTGCCTGGGAGGGTCACTGCTGCCCAAGCATGGCACCATTATTATTGCTGCTGCTGTTAACTCACAAAGGCACAGTTTGCTCCACTGGTTTCAAGGTTTCTGGGCTTCCCCATGGAAAAGGGCTTTCCTTCCCACGTCTGGGTCCCAGGACCCAGCTGCCCATCTGCCAGGGGGGATTTTTGTTTAACAAGCTCTTGTAATCTTTGCTGTGATCACCGCTCCCTCCTGGGTCTGGGCGCTCTGCTGGGGGCTTGCAGCCTCTTAAACTAATCCTGGGCTGAGTCATGAATAGCTGATCACCTGACCCCGCCTCCAGCAGGCCGTGTCTGCATGGAGATCTGGGAGTCTCTTACACCCCCTCCGTCCTCCCCGGAGCCCCTTGTCCCCAGCACTAGATATGAATACTCATCTGGGTCTTTCACTCAACAAACAGACACCGTACCCCACTACCTGCCAGGACTTAGTCTAGACCCAGCACGACGGTCGGTTAACACCTGACTGTGCTGAGCTCCACGCCATGTCAGGGCCCCTGGAGAAGAAAGCTGAAGCTTGACCAAAAATAAAGTAAGTGGATCTGAGTTATGATTATATCATGTGTTGCTTTCTGAGAGTTTGTCTCAAGTGCCTGTCTCGGGCAACCCCAGCGTGTTTCTTTGAAGCAGACTTCTGGGGGCTTCTCACGCACACGATTGACGAGAGGGTCTCCCGCGAAACCCCAGGGTCGGGAAGGACTGGCAGGGGGGCAGCCCAGTGGAGACTTGATACAGGTAAAGTCCAGCATCAGTCTGAGCCTGGGGACCTCCATCCGGCCTGAGGTAGAGAATGGGGCTTTGACCCCCTACACACAGTCATGAGCACCCCCGAGTGATGGGGGTGATGGATGTTCATCCAAGGCCCTTCCTGGAAGGCAGCTGCAGAGGCTCAAGGGCAGGGCTCCGGGGTCATCGCAAGATTGCAGACGAGGGCTGCCTGCAGCACCGGGGCGTCACACTGAACGGAAAAGGAGCCCGTGGGACTGGGCAGAGACCCCTCCGCCACAAACCGCCCCCACCCCTGTTTTCATCGCTTCCTGACCCAGCCCCGGCACCTGCTCAGTATGGACGCCTGCGCAGAAGGGAGGCAGCGCGTCCATCCCGCGCAGAGCCGCCAGCCCCGCTGCCTCCACCGCTGCCTGCTTCTGTGCACTTGCCCCGCTCGGGGAGGCCCACCGGACTTGTGAGGTAGCCACAGGCCTGGGAATGTGAGCGTCTGCAAGCCTGGCCACCATCCCCAAGGGGACAGCTTATGCTCCAGAGCCCCAGAGGGATAGGGCCGTGGCAGGAGCTGTGTTCTCGCTCAGCCCCTTCCCTCTCCCTCGCTGGCCCCCCTCGTCCAGGTTTTTACAGCTCACTGGGGCCCAGGTTTGGCTTCCAGGGATGAGCTTCATAGCAGTCCAACGTGTTGGCAGCGGCACTACCGCCAGCGAGGGCGGCTCTCCGGCCGGGGCCGGCCCGACACAGGTGGGGCTGAGCAGGGCGGGGACACCCCACAGCCTGCACAGCTGGGCACCCGCCAGGAGGCGTGGACTCGCAGCCCTGGTCACAGAGCCCTGCTCCGGCCAGACCGCTCGGCCGGCCTTGGCCTGAGGTCACAGAGAAAGCAGGGAGGCCCGGGAAGGGGGCCTCAGGCCAGGAGGGGCCGGGAGAGGCGGGAGGCCGCTGTCAGCACCCACACTCAGGCCTGGCGGCCCGGGTCTCAGGTGGCTGAGGGACCCAGCGCGTGTCAGTCGCTGTCTGCTTCCAGGGACACCGTGTTCCGACAGGATCAGGGGACATGGAGACCAAGCTCCTCCCAGTTCGGGGCAGCTGCCTCCGGTGGCCCCGCTGCGCCAAGGACACCTGCCAAGGCCTGGGAAGGGCCCAGAGGCTTCCGGGCTGCTGGCTTTAAAGGTCACAGCCAGAAAGAAGCGCTCTTCTGACGGCTCCACCCCCGCCCCCAGCAGGATGTGCTGGGATGAAGAAGGCATGCAGCCCCCCTCCATTAATGCCCGCCTCTCACTAGGTGAGGGCAGGGGGTGCCCCTCAAGGTCGCCCACCCCTCCCCAGACAGAGAATCCAATCCCAGCTTGCTGTGTGGACCAGCGGATCCTCTCCCTTCACTCCAGCCTGGAAACTTCGAGTGAGGGCCTCTGCTCCTCCTCGTAGGGGTGTATAAGAAGGAAAATGTCATTCTTTTACCCCAGATGAATTGAGCACCTACTATGTGCTGGGCCCTGGGATATATCTGTGCATCCCTGTCTTTAATTGGGGGTGAAAGACAACAGACCATAAACAGGTAAAGACATGGCTAATGTGTGTCCTGCAGCAGATAATAGGATTAACCCTGCTGAGGCAGGATGGGTAATTAACTTTGGGGACAAAAAGGGGAAGGGATGACATGGCTCTTAAAGGGACAGGCTGAAGGATCTCATTCCTGCCATCAGTAAAAACTCAGACAAGGAGGTACAATCTCTTGTTTGACAAGTGCCGATGGAGCATAGTCTCTGCGCCCAGCACCATGCTAGGTGCTGGGGACACAGAGGTGAACAAAAGAGACGAAGGTGCCTGCCCACAGGGAACTGCCACTCTTGTGGAAGAGATGGCTCAAGGTTGCACAGGCACAAAAATCAGCGCATGATGTTAACAGCTGCTGGCCTGCACTGAGGCTTAGGCTGTGGCAGGACCATTAGGTGCAGGCATGAGCTGGCTGAAAACCAGAGGGGTGCTCTGATCTTAGCAGCCACCAAATGGGCAAGTTGGATGCATTAGGTGAGAGGCCGGGAAGGCATAAGTCTCAGCTGTCTCTGGCTGACCATGGTACCTCTTCCACAGGGTTAGCGTTTCCCTGATATAGAAGGTGTGCCAGATGCTTTAAATGGTACCAAGCACCTTGTAATAACTGGGTTGCTCTCCACTTGCATTATTATTTAAAATCAAGGAAACTCAGCTCCATCCTGGCCTGCACTTGCCTTTCTCCTAGCAGTGATTCACAACCTCCACTTCCTCTGCCTGCAGCAGGGACTCAGGTCCTCAGCTTCCTTCACACTTCAGGGCAGCCAGAAGCTGTTTACAGGGTGACCATGGAGGTCTTCACCCTCCCCACCCCTGCCATTGCCCAGTATCAGAGCCTCCTGCCCCCTCCCACTCCCAGCTGGAGCACAAGCCTTCTCATTTGGGCTTCTCACTATTCTCAGAAGAGCTCAGGGAGGTGGGGGAGATTGTGGCTATGATGCCCACTTTCTCGAGAAGGAAACTGACGCTGCTCTGGGGGGATTAGAAATGGAACAAGAATTTGAACCTTCCAAGGAAGTCAAGGACTCTTAGTCTCAAAGCTTTTGCTCCGGCTTCATCCTCACTTTCTAGAAGTTTCTTTCCTCAGATCTTCTCAGCAAGCTCTATCTCACCCTTCTGGTCTTGGTTTAAAGGTCATCTCCCTCAAAAGCATCCTTCACCTTATACCCCCAAAATCAGCAGTTCTCATGGGGATTCAGGCTTATTCTCCCCATAGTATGTGCAACTCTGAAATAATCTCTCCCTGCCCCTGGAATATCATTTCAAGGAGGTCAGCAAGCTTTCTGTCTTAGTTGTTAGGTGTCTGCTGTTGAAAAGAGTTCAAGAAATATTGTGGAATGAAAGAGAGCATGAGATATGGAATAGACCTTTTCTGCCTCTCTCTTCTTTCTCATTTGACCAAATATACCCATTGCTCAGACAAACTTAGTGCAGGGGGCTGGCTGTGGCTACAGAGGTGCCTGAGGACCCTGCCTTGTGGAAATAGTTGCAAGATTCCAGTTTGGTAAATCTACATTTCTAGACTCACTGTGGGACCCATGGTTAGCACTTCCACTTCCAGTTAGCAACCATAAAGAATCGATACAGGTACAAAGGACATGTACATGCATTCAGGGAGGCATTATTCACAAGAGCTAAAAGGGTAAAGAGCTCAGTGTCCATTAATAGAGAATGAATAAGGAAAACATTTCCATACTACAGAAAGCTCTTTTGGTTTGCACTGGTTTAGAACTGCATGCCTCAAATTGAGTGCGTCCCCTGGGGGTTATGGCCTTGTACCCAGGCCAAGGAATATTAGTCAGTCATGAAAAGGAATAAAGTACAGATCTAGCCATGTGCAGCTTTAAGACAGAGATAAAATCTGACAAACGAGTTGCTATGTGATTTCATCGTTGTACAAACATCATGGGATGTGATCACAGATACCTGGGCCAGGTGGGGAAGCCACAGGGAACACCTTGGTTCACTGATTAAAACTTCATTATCAACACATAAAACCATACAGGCTACATTGTGTGAACCTCAAAAACTTGGGGCTAAGTGAAAGAATCCACACATAACTGGCCACATATTGTATGAGTCCGGGTATCTGCACCACCCCCTATCTATAAATCCATGGGGACAGAAAGGAGATCCATGGTTGCCTGAGGTGGGGAGGACAGGGGGCTGGAGAGTAGCTGTAAACAGGCCCCTTTGAGGTAGTGGAGACGGACAGAACTCCAAAAAGGAAGCTCGAGGTACTGTTTTTCAGGAGGAGCTGGTATTTCTGGACCCGCAGCGGCTGTGAAGTTCTGTGCTCTGGTGGGTCGAGAGGAGAGATGCCGCCCTCCTGGCAAGGATTCTCCCCTTCGGTTGGAATGAAAAATGCCCCGGAGACAGTTGAGGGGCAGCAGAAGAAAAACAACAGGACGGACAAAGGTGGAGTCATACTGGTTAAAACTATCCATCTGAAAAGAGATCGTCCCGGCCAAGATCCACGTGCCTGAGACCCACAGAAATATGTGGGTCTCCGTCCAGCAGAAGGATGAGAGTCCCATATGTAATTCCAAATGTCCTGTGGGCCATATGAAAAGAAAAAGTAAAATGTAATGAAATTTTAAAATGCATTTTATTCAACCCAGTATAGCTAAGATATTATTTCAACATAGGATCATTTGTAAAATATATTAATGAGGTGTTTTACTTTTTTTTTTGCACTCTGTCTTTGAACCCAGTGTGTGTTAAAGACCACACAGCTCAAGTTGGACATGCCATATTTTAAGAGCCCTAGGGGGCAGCTATTCAGTCTGGTCCACAGACCTTGGGAGACTGAAATGCAGAGTCCTAGGCCCCACCCCAGACCTCCCCCACCTGAATCTGCATCTAAGCCCCAGGGAACACACTCAATTTGAGGCATGTGGGTCTAAACCAGTGCTAGCCAAAAGAGCTCTCTGCAATATGGAAATGTTTTACATCTGTGATGTCCAACACAGTGGCCATGAGTCACAGGTGGCCACTGAGCACGTGTGACAGGGAACTAAATGCATCATTTTATTCATTGTAATTTAAATAGCCACGATGGCTGATTACTGGAAAGCACAGGCCCACGTCAATACAAGTGTTGCAGAATCTTAGCTCTCATTATTATGACCCTGCTACTTTTCCAAGGAGAGGGAGTAGATAAATTGAAAATATATTCAGGGACATGGGCTCAACACCTGCTCTGGGTAGATGTGTGATTAGCCTCCTCAGTCAGATTTGGAAATCAAGGCTCGGGACTTGTGTGAGATCACGTCTTGAATAAAAACAGTCCCTCTAACTCACATCATCGATCAAGCCCACCTATGTGCCAGGAACTCCATCTCCTGGTCTTTCAATCCCCCTAACTACCCAGTGCAGCGATACTGTTACACTTACCATTTCACAAACAGGGAGGTTTGGAAGGCTCAGAGAGGTCAGGTGACTCGTCCTAGATCACACAGCATCCAAGTGACAGATTCCTGAGTGTGATCCAGGCCTGCCTCCACCGTGGGATTTCTCCCCAGGCTGTGCACAGGATGGGTGAGCCATGCCGAAGGGTTCTGCTGCCCAGTATGGAAAGGTGCTTGTAAGTGGGGGATCTAGTGACCCCAGGACACCCCCTCACTGCTCTCTGCAGGGCAGTAGTAAGTGCCAGGCAAACCCTGCAGCTCACATGCTGTCGGGCGTGGGGCTGGCTCAGCCTGGGCTGTGGGCAGCAGGCACCGGGGGATGTGAGTAGCTTCTTGAGTGGCTGGAGTCAGCAGCGGCGGCCAGCAAGGTCCAAGGAAGCCCAGGAAGCCGGCCTCAGCCTCGGCCGCCACTGTTTGCTTGTATTTAATGCCTTGCTTCATTTCCAAGCGAGCGTGGGTGCTGCGTGTTTGTTTGTCTAGCGACAGAAGGCAGCCTCCCAGGGAAAGGCGCCCTCCTTCCCTCCCTGGCCCCCCTCCACGCTCATACACCCAGCCTAATGCTGCGTGGCAGGAACAGGCACATGATTACAAAACAGGCTGAGAGGAGCACCAAAAGGGCTCCCCCACCAGCTATGGGACCTGCCTGAACTCCAAAACATTGCAGACGAGGGGCTTCCCATCCCCATGTGCTGTTGGGGGCTTGAGCTGAGAAGTAGGCAACAATGGGGTCTGATCCCCCAGGGGTGGAGAAATAATAATGATCACAACAGTGAAAATAACAGTGGTCGCTGGTGGGTGTTTACTGTAAGCCACATACTTTCAGCTAAAGCCCCAGAGCAGCCCTGTAAAGTGGGGTCCCCATTCTACAGAGGGAGCCGAGTCTCATGAAGGCTGTCCGGGCAAGGTCACACAGCAGGGACGTGGTCGGGCCAGGACTGGAAGGCAGGTCAGCCTGAGAGTCTGGAGGTCACGTAGAGCCATCACGTGGCGTGTGTGCCAAGTGTGGGTTTGGGTGTTGGAACTCCAGTTTTATACTGTCCTTGGGTAACCTTGGGGGTGTAAGTAGCTTGACCTTTTGAGCCTCAGTTTCTTCCGTTGATCAGGCCAACTTTGTGTGAGAATTAGATGAGAAGTTTGATATCCAGGGAGGACTCGGTCACAAAGGGAGCACAGTGCTGGTATACAGTAAGTGCTTAATAAATAGCATGAGTCCATTCTGTACAAGGAGTTCCTTCCATTTTGAACTTCCAGGACCCATCGCCTGAGAGCAATGAGGTCCTGCTTCCAGAGAGAACCAAGCATTCTACTTACCACAATCGCATTCATTTTAACCACAGCCCCGAGCAGGACAATGAGCCCATTTTATAGACCTGGAAACTGGAACCCTGCAGAGCCAGGTAGTCTGCTGGGGTAGAGGGGGAGGGATTCTAAGGCTGCTGATCATCTGAGCTGGGAAAGCAGTCGGCGTCTGGCACAGTCAGTGCCCCCTGGCAGGCCCACGCCCAGGGCTCCAGCAGGGGCCAAGTCGGTGACCAGACACGAGGGGGTGGCTCGGGGTGGCTCAGGGTGGCCGAGCTGCCTGCCCCTCACAGATGGAAAGCCGGAGGGGAGCCCTCGCAGACTGTCTTTCTCTCGCACACTCATGCACAGCTGCTGCGGCTGCTGCTGCAACGTCCTTGCCCAACTGCTGGGGACGACCATCACCATGGCAACCGCCAAAGGCCAGCTGGCCTCAGGTGCAAGGAGGGGTCTGGCCAACCTTGAGCCCTGGCCCTGGTGCCCTCTGACCACTCAGTAACGTGTCCAGCCTGGCAGCCTCTGGAAGTCACCCATCCTAACAGCTGGGTGTAGGGAGAGCACCCGCCCCCCAAAATAGACCCCACTGGCTGCGCCCTGGTCCCTGCACCCCAGGTCCTTCCGCTGCCCCAGTGATACTACTGCCTGTGGGTCTGGGGTCCTGTGCCCGAGAAGGGCTGGGGCCCCGCTCTGTGGGCGGGAGCAACTTAGCAGTCACAGCTCTGTGCTGCAAATATTAATTATCTCCTAACGACTCTCCAGGCAGTCATTATATCTCTGCTGCTGGCAGCTGTTCCTAAAAACCTACCCGAGGCATCTCCGGGCAGAAGGAACCTGCCCCAGTGGCTGGCGGTGTGAAACAGAGCTGGCAAGCATGTGTGGGCAGGACGGGGCCGAGGGGCTCTGGACAGGAGGGAGCCTGCTGTCCTTCAGGGAGGAGAATTAGGGAGCAGTGGGGGCAAGGCAGGGGGCTCCACAGTGAGCCCTCCACCCCCTATGTTGGCTGACGTCACTTGCCTTTGTTAAGCGCTCACAACGTACCACCAGGCGCCTTCATGTCTCGCTCCTCAAAGTGTGGTCCATGGACCTGCAACCTCAGCATCTCCGGAGCTGGTTAGAAATGCCCAGTCTTAGTCCACCCAGAGTTGTTGAATTAGAAGCTGCACTCAAAACAAAACAGCTGATTTGTGCCAGGTGGAAGCGTCTAAGGCATTAGCCCCACGTAGATAGAGCAGAAGTAGCATTATTGTCTCCATAGGGACAAAGGCTCAGAGAGGTTCCTAACCAGCCCGAGGTTACACAGCTATTGAGGGGCAGAGCCCTGACCAGGTCTTTTCCCAACAAATCCTCTCTGAGCACCCACTGCACCCCAGGGACAGTAGGAGGTACAGAGCCAGGTCCATTTTATTCCAGATCTCAGGGTCTCAGTTCTGCTGGTCTTGCTAAAACAGTGGTACCATCAGAACTCACAGCTGACCAGGTTGTGAAGTCTCACCCCACAGAGACCTCATCTGACCCTCGCAGCTGAAAAGCTGCTGCTGTCACCCCCATTCTCCAGGTAAGAAAACAGTCCTGGAAGGGGAAGCCAGGGTAACCAAGCAAACCGCTCATCTAAGCACACAGAGGGGGTCCACGTGGGGACCTTGGCTCTGCTTCCTCCAGGTGTCCCCAAGATTCCAGACCTAGGGTGGAGGCTACAGGGTAGCTCCCTGCTCAGATCAGGAAGCCCAGATGCTTGGCACAGCTGGATCAAAGGGACAGGAAGGGATGGAGGAGATGGAACAGCTTCGGGGGGCCTGGGCTGGACATGGCCACTGGGTCTGCTGGGAAGAGAGCAAGCTCTCTCCACCCAGCTGAAGTATCAGTGATTTACCAGGCTGGACACCTCATCAGGAATGACCACAAGGTACACAGGGAGCACGGCAGCCACGGGGATGCTCTGTGTCCATCTGTAGACATTCGTCTGGAGCGGGGGTGAGCTCCCCCACCCCCCCATACCCTGGCAGCTGGCAGCACTCTAGTGAAGCATGCAGCCCTGAGAGGAGGGGTGACAGAGGCACTCAAACCCCAGCTCTGTCACTCAGCCACGGGCCAGTTCTTTAGTCTCCTGAGCCTCAGTTTCCTCATCTGTACAATGGGGATAATCATAATTACCTTGAAGGGGTATGTTCCTGATTAAAAGGAGATGAGAAGTGAAGGAGCCTGGGCACTTCCTGTAGGATGCCTCTAATGTGTGGGGCAGGAACCAGGTATTTCAGGGGCATGAACTAATACTGAGTAACAGAGACAAGGCAGTTCCTTTTCATTGCTCTCTCTCCTTCTGCCCCCCAAGAGAATGACTCATCTGGTAAAGATGTATTTATTATTTCCTTAACACCTTCTAGTTTTCTTCTGTTCTTTTTCAGATTGAGATGTAACTTAAATTCAGTCATTGCACAAACTTAGAAGAATTTAATGACTTCTTACAAATCACCACCCAGGTCAAGTTACAGCCCCCAAACCCCCCCATGCCCTCCGAGGCAATATCCTCAACAAACATACCCACTATTCTGATTTCTTTTCCCCAAAGGTTAGTTTTGCCTTGTCTTGGACTTCAGCCAAATGGAATCCTATAGAATGTACTGCTTAAAAAAATAGCTTTGAGATATAATTCACCCATTTAAAGTACACAATTCAATGGTGTTTTATTATAGTCACAGTGTAGCATAAACAATACCACTTTTAGAATCACTTTTAGAATACTTTAGTAGTCCGAAAACAATCCCCATAACTTCAGCTATCATCCCTGCCCTAAACGGCCTCGTGCTCTCCAGCTCTTGGCAACCAGGAATCTATTTTCTGTCTTTGAATTAGTCTGATCTGGATATTTCACATAAGTGGGACCATGAAACGTGAGCTTTTGTGTCTGATATCTTTCGCTCAGCATCATGTTTCCAAGGTTTACCCATGTCTTATTAATAGAATGTATCAATACCACATTCCTTTTCATGACTAAATAATATTCCATAGTATGGCTAGACCACATTTTATTGACTTACCCATTCATCAGTGGGTGAACAAGGGTCACCTTTCTTGAGTCGCCTTCTCTTTTCACTCCATATTATGTCTGTGAAATCTCACAGGCTATGGTGTGTTTGCTGTTCATTCTTTTTCAATGTTGTGTAACATTCTACCAAATGATACCAATCGTTATCCTATTGCTGGGCATTTGGGTAGTTTCCAATGTGACTTTGTTGTCAATAAATATCCCATAAATATTCTTGTGTGTGTCTTTTGGAGACCTTATATCAGCTGGATTTATCCAGGTGTGGAATTGCTGACCTTTGGGTAGGTATACATTTACTTGGTTCTTTTTTAACGAAGAGAGAACAGGGCTGAATTTTGGCAACTTTGCCAGCCCACATCTTGTTAGACTATAACAATACTGGGTTGGTTTCACTGTATGTCATTTGTCTTCTACCTTCTCTTTATGGCAAAGTGACAATCCGTTCTTCTAAGTTTTCATTTGAAATAATGTACTTGTGGGTTTTTTTTTTAAGTTCATTTAAGAGGTCTTGTCTAAAATAATACAGGTAGCGTTTGCATAGAACCAAAGTCGTAAAGGAGCTGCCCAGATGAGTAAGGCTGGAGGCAGAGGTGAGGCAGGCCTCCTGGCAGACAAGAAACATAAGCTCAACCTGGAAGGTCAGGTGAGGGCCAGGGAGATGAGGGGACAGTGGAATAAGGCTTCTTGAGGAAGGGATCCTGGTGCCATTTTCAAGATCCACCTCTTACGTCACTTGGTGACCTTGGGGATGTCACATCCTTTTGCCAGTTCTCAGCCAACACATCTGGAACATGCAGATTTTAGGCTAGACTAGATTTTCTGAACAGTGTTCCTTGAGCTGAAACCAGACTAAACATATTTTTTTATTTGGTGAATCTTTTACTAGGTTGATCTGATGATGAATTAGAAGAATTTTTGTACATACCAGCATCTTTCAACAAGTTGAAATTCGGGCAGCACATTTCAGGGGTTAACATTGGCTGGGACATTGCCAGCAGTCCCTATAGACCCACCAGAATACCACAGCCCCTACCACTCCCTGTTGCCTTTCCAATAACAGTCCGCTGAGGGTGAGAGTAAGTCCCACTTCCATTATACTTTCAGCACTGTTTTTCTTATGCAAAGATGAAAGTGACATATAATCAAACTGAAAACTAAAAGGCCAGGCTAAGAAATTCACTGATTTTTCTCTACACATGAGAGGACTCTTAAGGTCCTTTTGGCAACCTCCTTGCTCCCCAGAGGCATCTGAGTTGAGAGCCTGGACTGTGTGATTTCTGAAGCCCCACCCAGGTTGGAGCGTCTAAATGAGGGCATGAGTTTGTACACAGGTTGCCCGGGAGAAATCCTGAGCGCTGAGCAAACACTCGATGGGCAACAGTGACACGTGCCAGGACCAGATGCGAGGAACGGGCACTCCCTGTTAGATGGCACTGGGAGCCGAAAACCCACATTCTAGCCCACGCCCAAGCTGTGCGACCTTGAATGAATAAGTCACCTCCCGGCCCTGTGCCTGTTTCCTCATGTGTGCCAGGAGGTCCATCATACACACTCACACCCCATCTCTTCTGATTCTCACCATCGAGCTTGCAAACACAAGTCACACAGTAGGTCTTCAGCACAGACCAGTGATCGCTGTGTCGTTACTCTGTGGCCAGCCCTGCACAGAGATGCCTCCATCAGCCACCAGGCCTCTGTCTCTTCCCCCGACAGTGACTTGGAGGACGTGCCCATAAGTAGCTAGTTAACTAAATAAATGAATGAGGCAGGTCTATGCTGATATAAATCTCAGGAAGAGAACATTTAGACACTCCATATTCGAGCTGGATATCATTTAAATTACCAGGCTGCCTCCTCGGCCCGTATCCCCTTATTACCATGTTTTTAAAGCTCAGCGCTTAATTGCATATCGCCACAGCCTTTACCCACAGCGCATGTGGAAATTAGAGGCGCTTGCCTGCCCACTCATTTTCTGCCCATCACTCCCTGGTCGGCACCAGGCCTGGGAATGGGCATCAGAAGGACATGTGTGTGGGAAGCAGGATTCAATGTGGCAGAGAGGGGAGTAGGTAGGGGTGAGGCTCACCAGTGGCCTTCCTATGCCCATCCTTGCCCTGCCCCCACCATGGGCTGCTCTCCATACAGCAGCCTACATATCTTAAATATAAAGCAGATGATGTCATCCACAGCTTTGACTACTAGATCCTGGCTCACCCAGGTAAAGGCCAAACTCTTCACCTTGAGCCCACATGTGCTGTGAGGCCTGACCTACCACAAGCTTTCTGATCGCCACTCCTATTGCCCCATCCTATTGCTCCTATTGCTGAGTCCCAACAACAAAGTCCCCTGGTTATCCTGCCACCAAGTCATTCTGCCCCAGGACCTTTGTACATGCTGCTCATTCTACCTGGCTTCTTTCCCTGAGATTTGTATGGTGGTCCTTCTACCTGCTTCAAGTTTCTGCTCCCAGTGATCTTTTCTAAAATATGTTCCCTCTCTCCTAGCGCATGCTTATTCTGCTTCATTTTTCTTGCTAGAAGTCATCACGGCGTATCCAACATTTTGCAGCCATTTGTGTATATGTTTCTTTGACACCATCCTCCACTAGAATGTCACTACATGAAGACAAAGTCTTTGGAGACAAAACAGGGAACAAGGCAGGACCTTCACAGTGCCTTGATGATAGGTATTCAGCCTATTGAACACCTGCCATTGAAATGTATTGAAAGAACATGAACTGTCATTACTGGGTCACTTTCCAGGTTACTTTTATCTCTTTGAACCTCTATGTCCCCAACTCCCATTCTGTGGAAGTGATGGGAGGGAGGTGCTGACCTTGGAACATTTGGAAGATGGGAGAATTGAGGAATGGAATGTGATATCCTGGAGGTCATACAGAACATTGGGGGACATTTGCCTCCCCAATTCTCTAATAAAAATGTACCACGTGCCTCCCCCCACAGGGCCTTTGCACAGGCTGCTCCTCCAACTACCACTCAGGGTGCAAAAACTCCTGCCCTCTCTTCAGATTTCTGTATGCCCCTGGGGGAGTCACCCCCACCCTGAGACCAGGAAAGAGTACATTTTCGAAGTTGTCAGCCTCCTTCTTGTTTCCTCATAGCACTGATTAGAGCTGTAAATATAAAAAGGTGAGAAAATATTTTTTGTTAATGGGTGAATTTAGGAGTCTCTGAATTGCAAATGTCAGCTGCTGTTCTTGGCTTGGTTCCCCACAAAGCAAATCCTGAGACCAAAGTTGGGAGGAGGCAGTTTCTTTGGGAGGTGATCCCAAGAGGCATAAGGGAAGGAGACAGCCAGGTAAGACACAAAAGAAAACCAATAGAGTTCATGAGCAGGTGACTGCAGGGGACGCCAGGGGCACAGCCCCTTTGAGCCCAAGGGGGAGGTTGTACCCGGCCCACTTCTGCAGGACAAGAAGTTGGGGCTTTGGTTCGGCCACTCCTATCACTCATTGACTGAGGGTTGCTCCTGTGGGCATTAAGTTCCTGGCACTGCCTACCTGCCCCGGTGAGGCTGGTGCTCACACCTGTGGCTGTCAGCCCCGGGGCAGAGAGAGGCAGGTATTGGAGACAGGAGGCCATCACCCTGATCGAGAAATGTCCTCAGATTTGCCCAGATGGGCTAAGTGATTTGCATGACAATCACGGCTTTGGCTGTTGTCACCATTCACATATTTTCAACAGTTTATGGACAAACACTATTCATTAACCCTGACCATTGTATTCTGCCCTGAGCCCTGAGTCATGCAGAGAAGCCCAAGGCCGAAGCCCTGCACTTCTGGAGCAGAGACTCCAGTAAGGATCCCATACAAGCACCCTGAACAGCCTGATGAAACAGGTCCAGTACACAGATGAAGGCCAGAGGTGCATAGAAGTAAAGTGACTTATCCAAGGTCACACAGCTGCAAGTAACAGTGCAAGGACTTGAACCCGGAGTCTTAGCTTACACCTGCAAATCCCATGCACTGTAAATGTAGGTGTTAATACTATTCTTATCAGTGGCCCTCCCATCCCAACCCATGAGTACAGTTCTTACAGCTGATCATCCCAATTTGCAGGTGAGAAAATTGAGGTCCAACAGGTGCATGATCCCAGGGCAAGTGGGAGCCAAAAGCTGGGGTTAGTTAGATGCATCAGGCTTACTCACTGTGCCCTTCACTAGCACTTGGGGGCCAGCCTGCAGAGGAAAGACCAGGAAATAGTGATCACCATCATTCATCAAGCCTTTCATGTAACTCCAACCCTCCACCTGCCCTCCCTGGCAGGTGTCAGTACAGCCATTAGCCAAGAAAATTGGAGTAGGAAAGCTTAAATTTCTTCCCCAAGTAAGTAACAGAGCTAGGATTCAAATCCTGGTCCATCTGGCCCAAGTATAATCCACTTCCATGCTCATGTCGGAATTCCTGCTAGGCCTTCTGAGCTTGGTTGCCTCCAGCAGACAGGAAGCTCCCCACCATGCAAAGCAAACCTACTCACCTCTGGAAAGCTCTGGGTGCTCTCCCTGTGCCTCTGGGAGCAATCCAAGGTCAAGCCTGGTCTCCAGCCCAGCTTCAGACCCCCAGAGTTCGACACTGGCTAGGACTTCATGGGCAGGTCATTTTGAAATGAGTCTGTCCCCTTGTCAATTCCACACCTGTGAGGCACCGAAAACTCAACCTAATCTCTTAGGGGTACAGGTGGAGAGGCAAGGAAATAAGCTGAAATCACATAAGAAAAAGCTCCTATAAAGCGCAAAGTCCCCAACACATGGCACACGCTCATAAACAGGGAAGCAGATACAATTATCATTATTACTTTTATTATTATTATCAGCAGTAGCAGCCTCGCAGCTATTTGAAGAACTCTAGGGTCCCTGGAAGCCCCTCCCTCCCCGGCATCTCCAGTACATTAAAATGCACCCTCATCCTGCATTAAAGACAATTTTCTGTGAAAAATAATTTGGGAGGAATTTTGTAATTTTGCGTTGGCTAGTTCTCTCCATTTGGATTCAGAAAGTCCCTCTTCATATATCAGAGTTAATCATTTGCTTTCCAGCAGATGTCAAGCACCCTGTTTGAGGAATCAGGGGAAACTGAGGGACAGGGAAGCAAAGTTTCCTGGCCAATGAGACACACAGTGGTGGCAGCCGTGGTCCAGAGCCCACCTACCTGACTCCAAACCTGGGCTTCCACATATGAAACAGAAGCGGGGTCAGAGCCGGGACCCGGGGAGCAGGGCAGCCTCCCGGCCCTGCCCGGGCCTGCTAATTGCTCCCACTAATGTTCAGGACCAAAGCTTTGAAGCTTTCTTATCTTTTTTGTCGTCACCATTTTTCTTTCTGGGCAATGAAGTTAAAAAATCCCTTCCCAGCGTGCTGATGGAGTTTTTAAAATGTAGGCTCCATATCACTATTTAACATGCACTGCTAAAAACTCGATAAATAGCGACCGTCCTTTGCAGATTAGCTCTCCACATGACGAGATGATTTATTTAGAAGATCTCTCTCTCTCTCTCTGTCTCTCTCTGTCTCTCTCCCCCCCCACCCCCATTTCTTGGCTAAGAACATATTAATCAGAAATTAAGGTTGACAGAGGACTGGAGGTGAGACTGGCGGGGGCCCGTGAGAAGGGGGTGCGCAAGAGAGGCAAGGGAGAGGATGTGTGGATGAGGAGAGGCTGGTGGGTGAGGGAGGGCTCTCGGTGGGGACTGGAGGGGGGAACAAAGAGGGAAAGATAAGAGAAGACCCCAGGGAGGTGCTGGCAGAGAGGGCGGGAGGGAAAGGGAGAAAATGGGAGAAAAAAGGGGGGACTAGGATAAAGGAAGAAAGAAGGAGGCACAGAGAAAGGAGCAGGAGATACAGGAGAGGGAAGGACACAAAGACAGAGGAGAGACAAGACAGGGAAGGGGCGAGAAGGAGAGAGAAGTTGGAGGAGGCAGAGCCCCAGAGAGCTTTGCAAAAACTCAGAAATGAGAGAAGAGAAGCAGACACAAATAAGGGAAACAGATGAGAGGGAGACTCAAATGTAGGGGACCTTCGTGCCAAATGGATTCTAGTCCCTAGGGGAGCCCCCCATTGGGGCTAAACCCCCTGCACCCAATGACCAGGCCAGACCCCCAGACCCTGTCTGCAAGGAGGTACTCCCTCCCCTGGCCCCGCCCTGCCCACCTGCCCAGCCCAGCAGGTGGAGCGAGAAGAGGCGGGTCCATCAAGCTTCTCCACGGCCTCCTGGTAGACGGTGGACGCAGGGGCCTTGCGGAGGAGACAGGGAGAAAAGAAGTCCGCTCGTGCTGGGCCTCGCCTTTCGACAATCTCATGCACACACATATATTTATATAAATGTCTATAAAACATAAATATATATGTATACATCTCTCTCTTTCCCTCTTTTGCAAGCCGGGGAGATAACCAGGCCTGGAGCAGAGGCTACAGCGATAAGAAGATTAGAGGCTTGGTTCATTTGTTGTAAGATCCTCCAGGAGGGTATTTTGCTCTCAGAACACCGACCGGAAGGTTATCTAAATAAGCGAGGTCTGAACTCACCAGAGCTGCTCCCCACTGGGACATTAATGGTACAAAGAGCGAAAGACAGGAGGGGCGAAGATGAGTTATAATGATTATTTGATTATCTTGGGCTTTAACAAACCCAGCCAGTTCGTCTGGGTGTGAAAAATTAGCTGTTCTCACAGCGGCAAATTTCACAGCGTTCGGCGTTATATATCTTTTTCTCCAGAGAGGAGGCGGGCTCTGTGCTCGGGCTCTGGGGTAACAAGGGTACCCCGATTTCTCTTGAATGTGGCCCGGTGGCCCAATGTTTTGGACTAGAAAATTGCCCAACAAATCAGGGTTAGTTCAAAGAAGGTTCTGACTCCATTGCTTGTGTGTGTGTGTGTGTGTGTGCGCGTGTGCGTGTGATAGACAGAGAAAAGAGGAGGGAGGGAGAGACAGAGATTGGTTGCAGCCTTGCTTTCTTAAAAAAATTAAAATTAAAAAAACACAAAGCCTAAGGGGCTGATGGCCAGAGAGAACACCTTTCTCATCTAGAATGCCCCCCCAACCCCTGGCTCACCCCTCTCCAGCTGTGGTTCCCCAGGGCTTGACACATGTGAGGGGAGCTGCTTTGAGATGTAAACACAAAATACATACTGGATTTTGAAAACTTTGTTGGAAGGGGAAAAAAAGAATATGCAAGAACATGAAAGATTGATTACAGATCGAAATGAGGATATGTGAGCCCTTCTGGGTTCCGTCAAGCTTATTTTTCAGATGAACTGCACCTGTTTCATTTACTTTATTTAAAAAAAACAACAACACATGAGTTCTGGGGGGTGACTTGTGTTCTGTTGTTCTCTGATGGGGCTGCTTTAGAATCTGGGCCCGGGATACCGTGGACGTTCAGGCGGCCCCGGCACCCACGTTTTAGCCTAGAAGCACAGTCAGTGAAGGGAATTTGTTCCAGGAGTCAAGAGTCAGCTTGGCCCAAAGGTGAGCAAAAGGCTCAGACGGTGAGGCCGGGACCCAGAGGTGGCGTCCGGGGGCCTTCGGGGCAGGCCTATTATCTGGCCGGTCAGGGTGCAGGGCCCAGAGGAAGGGGGCAAGGCCACAGGCCTTTCAGGAGAACAGTTTCCTGCTCTAGCCAGGGAATTTTGCTAGATTTTGTTGCCAAACACTTGGGGGAATGTATTCTTCCACCTTCCTTTCCCCAACCCCTCCCGGCCAGCGTTTCTGCTCAGACCTTACAAGGGATGGAGCCCTGGGTCAGGGCAGGAAGGCTTCAGGAAGGGGTTATGAGTAAGGTCAGCGGGCACCGGGGATGAGAGAGAGGATGTATTAAGAGAGCAAGACCCCAGGAAGGCCATCATGGCCAGGATCCGCCCCAGCACGTATTTGCTGGGTTTGCTGGCTCAGCCACATGACCATCCCAAGAGGGGTGAGTCTTGTGCCCATGTGACAGCAGAGGGGGGTGTTTATTGAGCACGTGCCACGTGCCAGTCCTGGCTGCACTGCTCCCCTCATCTCGTCCTCACCAAGAGGAAACAGGCTTGGAGAGGTGAAACGATGCCAGAGGTAGCCCTGCATGTGGGACTTGTGTCTCTAAGTTGCTGTCAGCTGGGTGATCTCTCCCACTCCTGGGGTCCAGGGCTGTGCAGGCCAGGCCGACATGGGGACACGGGAGAAACAAGATATGATCTCTGCCACTCAGGTGCACACAGCCCAGCACTCTCTCAAGTAGGACAAACCCAAGAGGGAACAGAGGAAGCCAAGAGGGCTTCCTGGAGGAAGGGGCATCCCACCAGGCTTTGAAGGAGGCGAGTGAAGGAGAAGAAACGGTAGGGACAGATGTAGTCTGCTCATGTTGCTGCTGGCTCCCACGTGTTCACCAGAGCTGCTAACATCTGCCCTGACTCACACTCAGGCCGCTGCACCCTTAACCGAGATACTCGCCAGGAAGCCACAAAGTAACGTGACCAGCAGCATCACTGCTGTCCCGCCACCCCACGGCTGTGCCATGTATCCTCCCAGCTTGCTCTTTCCCTTTTCCCTCTTAAAGCATAAAGCCCATTTTCTCGCCCCAGCCCTGAACACTAAGATGAGGACCTCACCCAGAGCTTCTCTGGACATCTGAAGAGAAACGCAGCAGAAGTCTGGACCAAGCTGTGTCCATAGGCATGGACTTGGGCGCGAGCTGGTCCTGGCTTTGAGCACTGTCTCTGCGGCGTGACCTTGGGCAGCCGCCGCCGCTCTCTGAGCCCCAGCAGCTCTGTGGGCAGCAGGGCCACCAGCCAGGTCTTTCCCAGGGGAGGCACTCCCAGGACACAGCACATGCCCAGTAAACACTCACCGTGAAGCTCCTGCGCTGGAGACCACGGTCGCCTACCAGGAGCCATCGCCCCGCCTTCCTTGCCAAGAACCTGGGTTTATGCTGGAAAGCACTGGGCCAGCAGAAGGAATACCTTTCCCGGCTTTCCTTACAGCAGGACTGGCCGGTGAGAGGTCAGCCAAAGCCACAGAAATGCATGGAAAAGAGTTCTCCACCTGCCCCACCCTGACCCCTTCCGCTGCCTTTGCTGGGTCTAGAATCAGGCTGGGGGTGGGGAATGAGACCTCATCCTGGCAGGGGTCCTCACACTCGGGGACTTCCTGACCTGAAGCCCCACTGCTTCCAGGAGCCCCCGGCAAGCGGCCAGAGAGCTGCTCCTAGGGACGCAGGACATTGGTGGGCTCCCGGAGCGGCCAGGGCACTTTCCGGGACAGCACCAAGAGCTTGGGCACATTCGCCTCATTATTATTAGTGCCGCCATCATTATCGGCAGTACCGGTGGACAAAGCCAGGCTGTGGTTTCTTTCACCAGCTTGAGACCCATCGTCCTTCTCTCCCTGCCACATCCTGGCTTCAGCCCCTCTCCCTTCGCTCCCCCTCGCTCCCTCTTTCTGCCTTTTATGTTTCCTGCCCCCTACCCCCAGCCGCCCCCCCCACCCCACCCCACCGGCTCCTCTCCCTTTTCTCCTTCCTCTTTATTTTATCTCAACTTGCCACAAATCTGTTCCCCTACAAAGCAGCTGCCATCTTTGTTCTGGGCCATTATCTGTGGCAGCGCGGCCCGAGCGGGGCCGCCGGGCAGACAATCACCGAGTAATAGAGTGTCTGTGAGCTATTGTGGAGTGTGTCCGAGCCGATCCATCACCCGCCGCCTGACACCTTGCGGGCGGCAGCCAGGAAGCCCGCCAGGCCACTCTCGGAATCTCCACCCTGGCCCTCCACATACGGGCCTGACCTGGATGAGGAGACCCAGTCTCTGTGTGCAGCCAGGATGGCAGGCGCTGGCTCTGGCTCTTTGGGCGCGCCAAGAGCCTCGGGGCCTCTGTTCTAGCAGAGAAAGAGGCTTATTCTAGCCCATTTTACAAATGTGACACTGAGGCTCAGAGAGGGGACGTCATTTGCCCGAGGTCACACAGCACAGTGGAGACCACGGTCGCCTACCAGAAGCCATCGCCCCGCCTTCCTTGCTAAGAACCTGGGTTTATGCTGGAAAGCACTGGGCCAGCAGAAGGAATACCTTTCCCAGCTTTCCTTACAGCAGGACTGGCCGGTGAGAGGTCAGCCAAAGCCACAGAAATGCATGGAAAAGAGCTTCTCCACCTGCCCCACCCTGACCAGGTCTTAAACCAGGTCTGTGTGCCCCGAAGCCCTGTGATGCTATTTCCCAGAAACTCTCCTGCGGGACAGTAACGTGTTTGGCACCATCAGGACACAGGATGTGTCTGAGTCTTCAGGCCCACATTGCAGACGCGGAGCATGCTGTTATGAGGAGACGTCCACAAGCATCCCCCTCCACAACCCTGGAGTTGGTGGCCTAGAGGAAAAGGAATCTCCAGCATGGCAGGCAAGCGGGCAGTAGACACCACGTCCGCCTTTCCACTCTGCCACTCAAGCTGTGCGACTGTCAAATGACTGCTGGACCTCAGTTTCCTTAGCAGAGATTATGATGGTCGCTCCCTCGTGAATGGTTGGGCCCACTCGCCGCACAGTAGAAAGACTGGCCCTTAGAAGTTGTCCTATAAGTAGCAGATAGTTTTGTTGATTCTCGCCCCACTGGGGCCTGAGGTTGTCTTCACTTTATGTCACACATGCCATCAACTGATGCCAGCGAGGTAGGGACAATCATGATTCCTATTTTACAGATGCAGAAATTCAGTCTCAGAACCTTGCCCATTATCTGCCTAGCAAAATAATGCGTTCTTCCTTGGGCATTCTTTTGGGATTCATTGAGCACCTGCTGCGTGCTAGACTCTGTTTGACCTGTTGTAAGAGCTACCGAGGATGACGGCATAGTGGCAAGGGCTCACTGGGAGCCCTTCTGCCTGCATGAGCTCAGGTCATCTCCCAGCCATCCTCCCAGGTAGGTTCATTATCCCCATTTTACAGATGAGAATACCAATGCACTCAGAGGTTAAATAAGTAGCCTCATCGGTCTCAGAGGCCATAAGACTGTGACCTGGCTGTCTGACTCCAGAAACAGTGAGGCACAGAATCACTTAGCCTGAGAGCCCTCTTGTCCGTCCGGAGTTCATGTCTCCCAAGGGAGTGTCATTTGGGGTGGCCCCTACTTAGGTCATGAAGAATTAGTGCCACCCACACAGAAAGCCCATTCCAACAGGCTCTGGCAGATCAGAGATGTCAAGCACATGCCACTGAGGGTATCAGGGAAGGCTTCCTGTAGGAGGCGGGGGTCGGGGTTGGTTGACTGAATGGGAATCCCTGGAGATGACACAAAAGCCAGATAGGGGATTCTAAAGCACCTTGTTTAGCTACATGGAGCTCAGGGGAAGAGTAAACGGAAGCATTCTGGTCATTACTCAGCTCACATGGGGGCTCTGTGGAGAGGGGTCCAGAATCCTTGAAATGCTCCCCAGGGATCAGGTGCCCATCTGGACATTGTTTTCTTAAGCATCTATTGTGCGCGCCCAGCCTTTTTATTTGCTTGCACTCAAGCAGGGGAGTCATGGGACAGTCACACCTGTTTGATGGGAAGCATAAACTACAGGGGCTCCCAGGAGAGCCTGGGACCCCTTAATTTGCAGAGCCCAGAAGACTTCTATGGAAAGCTGGCATATAAACCAGACCCAAGCTTGGGGCAGAGCAAAACCAAGAGAGAAGAGGGGGAATGGGGTTCCAGACAGAGGCCTGCAAGGTTAGGGGGAGTGGAGTGGAGAGTGCCATGTGAGGAGCGGGGATCTCTGCAGTGGGGGGTTTGTGGTTCAGCTGCACAGGATTGGGGGTGCCGACTCTTTGTGATTATTAAGTCAGCACAGGAAATCTCAAATGGGGTATTCTTGGGGAAAGGGGGAAGTTGGTCAGTATCAGAGTTATGACACCCACCACTCTGACTTCCTGGTCCCAGAACCTGGGCTTCATGCTGTATAGCACCATCTCCAATAGTCTCTTTCCATCAGCCCTAACACAGAGGTCCCCTCATCACCACTGTTCTACAGATGAGGAAACTGAGTCTCAGAGAGCCAAAGTCACTTGCCAGGTATCTGACCTCAGAGCCCAAACTCCTGGCTGCTGCAAAAAGCAGACGTCCTCCTTGCGTGGAGGTGGTTTGGGTGGGGGGCAAAGTCTGAGCCAATCTTTCCTCTCCAGCCACCGTGGAGCTCCCCCCGCCCCCTGGCCCCCACTCGTCTTACCTTGTCCTGCCTCCTAGTCACACACCTGGGTGAAGCTCCCTGCCGCTCTCTGCCAGCCAATTCCAACTCATCCTGCAGGGCCCGACTGAGATGTGCCCTGGGAAACTTCCCTTGTTGGCCTGCCCACCCCCCAACCCCCAGAGTCATTTTTCCTTGTGTTAGGGCACCCAGTGTTGGAGCCATTTTCCTGGGTTTCTTGATTAATAGTCAGATATTAGCTACCATTTATTAAGCAGCTAATCTATACCAGGCAATGTACTATAGCAGAAGTATCAGAGTAGTCATTATAACCCTCCCAGCCAGCATAGTAATTGCCCTCAGTGTTTAAGCACCTACTGGATGCAGGCACTGGCATGATTGAGCATGCCTTCCTGTGCTGCAGATACGGCCGCTGCTTCTTTCCTGTTCTCTGACCATTCCAGGTGCCAGCCACATGCTGGCTGGAACCTCACAGTCACCCTCCAAGGGAGGAGCTGTCCTGGTGCATTTCTCAGATGAGCTAAGTGGTGACCAGGGGCACAGGGACCTGTGGATCCTGTGGCCGGTCAGGGCCTCTCTCCAGCCTTGGGATGGAGCCCCAGTGATGGCAAGAAGTCACCTGCTTCACCGCAGTGGATGACATGGGGTGTCAGCCCCCAAAGCCCTTCCCAGACACCCAGAAGGCCATCTGAGCCCCCCCCCCTCCTTTGTTCCTTCCTCCTCCTGGCTCAGCCTCTCAGGACCTCCTGGAGCTTTCCCAACGGTGCTTTGTCTGGGCTATTCATTTTAGCAGCTTCCCTTTTCTCCCCTTCTCCCCTTTTCTCCCTGAAGCCTCCCCTTGCTGTCTCTCTTCTCCCCTCCCTGGGCACACAGACCTTCCTGTGTGGGTTGGGAGGACTGGCCCTGGGCAGGTGGGGGAGGCAGCTCTCTGGGGCATCAGTGAGAGTCCAGGAGGCAGAAGGGCTCACGGAGGTGCAGGGAAGCTAGGAGACAGCAGGGGGGGCTGCGAGGCCAGCCTGAGGGCAGTGGGGGACCCTGGCGGTCTCCAGGACAGGCACCCACTTGAGGATGGCAGGATGGGGGAACCCTTGGGCATCAGGGAAGATGGAAGACCTCAGGGGTCAGGAGAGCGGCCCACAGGCACTGTCCATGGGCACTCTCCAAACCGGAGTTCTAGTTGATGGGCGAGTGGAAGGGAGGAGCAGTGTGTGTGTGTGTGTGTGTGTGCGTGTGCGCCCAGGAGGAGTAGGTGGGGCAGGGTGGAGTATTTCTAAACATAAGGGAGACAGATAGTCAAGACACTTAAAACCCCTTAGGCCCAGTTGCCAGAAACACAGATGGACCTGCCTTATTGCCCCAAAGCTGCTTAAAAGCAAATGCAAAAATATTTATATATATATGTATGTATGTATATATTTCCCCCCCTTTCAAATCAAGAATCGCAGAGCCCGTCAGGGGAAGGGCCCCTGCGTGCCGGCCGAGGCGGTAATTAACAAAGGCGCCTCGATTTCCCGTGCCTGCCTATTTACTGATCTATGCATGCACACACAAGGTGAGATAGGATGAATGGCTAATTTCCCAGCGGCTTTTGCTCCTGCTTGCTGCAAAGTTGTGAACAAAATGACTGGCCATGCATTGAACTGGCTTACACAGCTCTCCATATGGAAATTAAGATAATCCAGGGCCCAGCTTTGTGTCTCAGCCACGGCAGGGGAGCAAGAAGGGAAGGGGAGGGGGGCCAGGGAGGCTCCAAAGAGACCCTGCGAGGCTCCTGGCCTTTCAGAAGAACAGTTTACTGCTCCGGCTGGGGAATTTAGCTAGATTTTGTTGGTCAAACACTCGGGAGAATGTATTCTTCCACCTCCCTGCCCCCACCCCGCTCCCGGCCACCGTCTTTCTTCTGCTCAGACCTCGCCAGGGATGGAGCACTGGGTCCGGGGGCAGGAAGGTTTTAGGCCGCAGTACAAAAGAGGGGGGATTATGGGTAAGGTCAGAGGGCGCCGCGGATTAGAGATATGATGTATTAAGAGGGCAAGACTGCCAGGAATACTTTCCGTTTCTATGAAGCCTGTGTTAATTGATGGGAAAAATCTCTCCCCCCACACACATCCCCTCCCACCATCTCCTCTCCACGCTCCAAATTCGGCCTCTCTCATGTCCTTTCTTAGCCGGGTCTTGTGCCTTTCTATCTCTCTGCTTTGCCTGGAGTGCCTTGTGAGCCTGGCTTTTCTGGTGTGCCAGGGGTAAACTGTACAGGCAGAATGTTCTAGAGGAGGCAGTGCTGCCTAAGGGTTGATGTCTGGAAGCCCACTTCAGATCTCCTGCCCCTATACACACACGCACCACATACACATGCACCACACACACACACAATTTGTGATTAGAGAAGTTAAACTTTGGAAGCTCAGATTTCAAGATGGAATCAGAAATAGCAATGACTGCTTCATCTTCTTGTTGCTCTTAACTATTATTGTATTATTACTTGATATGTGCCAAGCGCTATGCTGGGTGTTAAGGATTGGAAACAGCCTAGGGCAAACTCCCACCCCTTCCAGAGCTCCCAGAGTGGTAGGGGACTAAACCACAAGCAGGAAAGACAATCAATACACAAAATGAGGACATATTGTGAGGCTGAGATAAGAGACATCAACAGGGCACAGTGACCGAGGTGAACGAGGGGTCAAGACTGGGAGGGGGACCTCTGGGGATGTAGCAATCTGGGCAGGCATCCTGGCAGAGGTGTTCCTTAAATGTAACCCCAGGTTTGTGAAGCGTAGGGCACTGGGAAGGTTCTCTAGGGCCCAGCAAGTGCAAAGGCCCCAAGAGGAATGTTGCTGATGTGTTTTGAGAAGGAGGGAGGAAGGAGCAGAGACACAAAGGGAGAGAGAACATAGGAGGTCAGGTTGGACAGCAGGTGGGAACTGCCATCCCTGCTTTATTAAATCAGAAGTGCAGAAGTAGCCACTGGAGGATTTGATTTAGAGAAGTGACAAACAGTATCCCATTTGCATTTTTACAAGATCACTTTAGAGCTCAGAAGAGAACGGGCCAGGGAGAGGGAACGAAACCCAGGAGACTGATGTGCTTCAAGAGCACAGACTGGAGTCAGAGTGAGTGCCAAGAGCCAGGCTCCCTTCTGCTTCCCCATCATGTGACCCCACGACTGGAGGCCTCAGTCTCCTCTTCTGTGAAATGGACACAATGATGATAATACCCACCTCCAAGTTTTCACAAGGTTTAAAATAGTTTCTGCATGTGAACAACTAGGATGACAACCTGCACATGTTTTTGTTATAGGGCAACCCTAATATAAAATGGGTTCCCCACACGGGGTTCTCCACCCGCGCGCTCAGAAGACTTAAAAAGTCCCAACTCCAGGTACACCTGGCAAAAGTTATTAGCACGTTTTATTTTATGAAAGAAGGGGAATAAAATAGTAATAACACCAAAGGAAAAAGAGAGGGATACAAATCCACAAATACTCTACCAGATCTAAGCAATGGCGCGTTGAGAGCTGGCTCCGAGTCGCATGAGATGGCTCCAAAGGAAGGGGTCTGGCTCCTCAGTAAGAGAGAGGGAACCCAAGCTCACCTCTGGTTTTATAGCCAGCCTGGCTGCCCAACTCCACCCTCAGGTCCCAGTGATCCACTCTTCGATAATCATCTTATCGGATTTGTGGTTCTGGAACACTGATGGTCTGGAGTGGGGGTTGGAGTCCACACACCCATAATCCATTTAGGACCACCTTTCCCCCTAACATTTTAAGTGCTGTGTGCTCCTCCTTCTAGTAATCCAGGCAAAATCACCCCAGGTTTGGAACCACTGTTCTGCTCTGAGCTGCTGAACCCCCTTCCACAATATTCTCTTACATTCTGGATGTATTTCAGGAGGCTGGGCTTGCTCTGGCCAACATTCCTCTTGGTTTTTGCACTTGCAGGGGCCTAGAGAGCCTTCCTGGTGCCCTATTCTTCACAAGCTTGGGGTTATAGTTCAGGGACACCCCAGGATGGCTGCCCAGATTGCTGCATCCCTACAGGTCTCCCCCCATCTTTTTTTTTTTAAATATTTATTTATTTATGCATACAAGCACTGGGGTACAGGCCAGAGGTGCGGGGGGGTGAGAGGATTCACCATAGACAGAGCAGGGAGCAGAACAGGC
>JAGFMF010012286.1:1050176-1191381 GCA_019455555.1 Galemys pyrenaicus | reverse complement strand
ACCATGTGGGTCCCCTCCCTGGCCGGCAACAGGGATCGAACTCGTGCTGTAGTGGCTGAGGTCTGCTTCATAGTGTGTTGCTTAACCCACTGCGCCACCCGGGAGGCCCGGTCTCCCCTCATCTTAACCCCTTGTTCACCTCAGTCACTGTGCCCTGTTATATTGGGCACAGTGGGTAGCACTTACTCGGCAAGGAGCAACCAAAGGGCAAAACTCCGTACCTGCCTTGGAATGGGAAGGTCTTGAAAGCTGCAATAGGCTGTTACCCAGAAGAGGGCCAGTGAGCGGGGGTGAGAGAGCACTGTGAATCCAATTCTGAGCTGTCCATGAGAGAAGTTTCCTTAGGAGGAATTTGTCTCCCCATTCCTGGTAGTGTGCAAGCAGAGATTTGCCAATGAGTGGGGATAAAATACTTCCTAAAATGAAGATTCCCATCCCAGGAGCTTGCATCAGCCCCAAAAAAACCCACTCGACTTCTTTCTGCTCATCAAAGACTACCAACTTCTCCTGAGAGGCTTCCCAGCTAGTCCTGGCCACGTAGATCCCTACCTCACGGAGAGCAGAAGTTTCTGGGGTTCTCCTGCATGCACCAGAATGAATGTCAGAAGGATAAATGCAAAGTCTTGTTCTATGGGTCCTCAAACCCAGTGACTCTGGAAATAGAAAAAAGCAAACAAACCCAGCCAATTGCCCCAGTTCAGGACGGAGCAGAATCATCACCTCCATCATCACCTCATTGGGATGAACAAAGGCGACTTTTCATTTTTAGACTTGAGGGTCCTGAACCCGTGTTGTACCATGAAACCCTCAAAGCTTTAGATTGGGGCTGTGGGGCTTACAGGGAAGTTTCTGGGCTGGTTCTGTTAGGGGGAAAGGTGGTCCTAAATGGATTATGGGTGTGTGGACTCCAACCCCCACTCCAGACCATCAGTGTTCCAGAACCACAAATCCGATAAGATGATTATCAAAGAGTGGATCACTGGGACCTGAGGGTGGAGTTGGGCAGCCAGGCTGGCTATAAAACCGAGGTGAGCCTTGGGCACACCCTCTCTCTTACTGAGCAGCCAGACCCCTACTTTCGGGAGACATCTCTCTTCCTTTGGAGCCATCTCATGCGACTCGGAGCCAGCTCTCAACGCGCCATTGCTTAGATCTGGTAGAGTATTTGTGGATTTGTATCCCTCTTTCCTTTGGTGTTATTACTATTTTATTCCCCTTCTTTCATAAAATAAAACGTGCTAATAACTTTTGCCAGGTGTGCCTGGAGTTGGGACTTTTTAAGTCTTCTGAGCGCGCGGGTGGAGGTCCCCGTGTGGGGAACCCATTTTATATTAGGGTTGCCCTGTAACAGCTCCAGCATCTCCTCCTGGTACAGGCCCAGCATTGTGGTGGCTGAGGGTTGAGACTGGCTTAGCTAAACGCAATGCTACGCCTGGGTTGGACCTTGAAACAGAGCAAGGGTATGCGTGGGAAAACTGGTGAAATGCAAATCAAGCAACGGGTTTATTAGGGTTTTACCGGTGTTCACTTCTGAGTTAATTTCTCGGTAACTGCTGTGGTTCTATAAGATGTTAGTTAACATCAAGGGGAGCCGGTGAAGGGTCTGTGGGAATCCCAGACTTGTCTCTGCAACTTTTCTGTATACCTGAAGTTACTACAAAATGAAAGGTATGTTTGAAAACAACAGTAATGTTGGCTTTAGAAGAAATCTTTTATCTCTCTATACCATGCGCTCACTTTTCCACCGACAATACTTTTTCTTTAGGTGAACTCTTTTTCACACTTGAAGTCTTGAGTTGTTTGTAATTAACATATGAATAAACAGAATGAGAATAGGCTCCACGTGGGTAGTCTGTTGATGTCTAACGCTCCTCCCAGCCCGCTTACAGGTATTGACCATCAACAATTCTAAAGAACTTTCTTTATCCCTTCTAGCTCATAACCCCTGAGCTTCCACAGTTCGACTTCCACATTTACTTTTCTTCCCCTTTCTTTTCTTTCAATACCCGGCCTGCCCGCCACTCTAAGTGATACAATTTTGCTTCTTTTTAACCCTTACATAAAGGCAACCATCTGGATTGCATTTTATGTGCCTTGCCATTTCTTTGGTTCAGAATTAAATTTTTGAGATTCCCTCAGGTGGGTGCTACATGAATTTTCCATATTGTATAGAATGGATACAATGTGTCCATTTTATTTATTTATTATTAAGATTTTATTTATTTTTGTATCAAAGAACTGGGGTGTGGGCCAAAGGTAAGGGGGTGAAAGGATTCACCAGAGACAGAGTGGGGAGCAGAATGGATGATATATTGAAATACACTGCTGAGAGAAGCAGCAGGCGAGACAGGAGAGGTCTGCTATGCCGGTGTGGGTCAGCTCCCTGACCTGGGATCAAACTCAGGATGTAGTGGTGATAACTAGACTCAACCCCTAGGCCACCAGGGAGGCCCAATGTGTCCATTTTATAGTCTAGTTCTCTTTTCTGTTTTTCCTCCCATCTACAACATTGCGTGAGTGAGTTCAAAGTGTAGCTGGGGACAGTTTGATAGACACAGAGATAGCGAAGTGTTTACGGTGATAAGGTCAGTCCGCAATCCTTCACCTCACTTATTATCATTTTGCTGTTGTTGTTTTATGGTGGGAACATTTAAGTTCTACTCCCACAGTGACAGTCAAGTACACAATACACTTTCATTAACAATCATCAGCATACTACTGAACTACTTTTTCCCTTTTAAACTTCTATTTTAAAATACAGCTCCTGATCCTGATCATGCATGAAGAACCAGTTTCTCTTGCCACAACTCGATGGTAACCCTAAAAAATTAAAGGGCAAGAACAAAATAATTGTACTAAGTAGACATCCCCTGCTTTAACCTGGGGAAGCTTCCAAACCAGTTTCTGCTCGCTTTTCATTACAAAAGAAAGCAGCTAAAGTGGGGCCTTTCTGGTGGCTCAGAAGGTTGAGGATGCACCCTGCTGTACAACAGAAGTGCGAGTTCAATCCCGGACCAGGGAGGTGACCCACATGGCACAGCAGCCCTCTCCTGCCTTGCCAGTTGTCCCCCACTCTGTCTCTGGTGAATCCTCTCACCCTCCACCCCCATGCCTCTGCCCTGTACCCTAGCTTTTGTATGCATAAATAAATAATTCGAAGGCAGGAAGGAAGGGTGGGTCCCAACATCAGGGCACTTTCTCCTGGAATGCCAAGGTGGGAGGAGAAGAGAAAAGGAGAAGTGCGCTGGCTGGGTGACTCACTAGTGCAGAAAGCTGTGTCTGTGAACTACTTAGGGTGTGTCCTCTTCTTTGGAACCTGCTGACCTAAGCTGATGTGGTAGCCATAGGCCCACAGGGCTATTTCCCTTCAGATTTATTTAAATTCAATGACATAAAAAACTCACTTCCCAAGCCTCACCAGCTACATTCCTAGTGCTTCAGAGCCACACACGGCTACCACACTGGACAGTGCAGGACAATTCCGACGTTACGGAAAGTTCTGTGAAACAACCTTATTCTAAAGCATTTTGGTCGATTTGGGGTTGGGGTGCATTGACACAGCATGTTTCAGAACTCCTTGCTCTAAGTGCTGGTGAAAGGGGTCGGGTCAGTAGCCTCTGGAGACTGTAGGGAGACAGACGGGCTCAGGCTGCAGCCAGGCAGATGGTGCCTCACCTCTGGCCTGTGAGCTCGCCGCAGGCCCCTCCCGCCTCTGGGTCCTTGGAGAGAAGAACTTTCTTGCTCCTGCCTCCCAGTCTCCCCAAGGTCAGGGCTGCTCCCACCTCTTTTAGGCCTCTTCCCCCGCCCCACCACACAAATCCAGAAAACCAACCCACACCCTTCTCTGTCTCCAGACGCCATGTTAGAGACAGATGGGGTATAGCGTATAGCAGCGGGGAAGGGAGAAGGAAGAGGGGTTGGAAATTAAGATTTCTCCTAAAGTGGTCACAGAATCTACTTTTCAAATCAGAGGTTTTCATGCTAACATGTCTACTTGTCCAGTTTCACATGATCAGACATTTTGGTCCCTTTTCAACCGCTTTTCCCCTGGAACAGAAAGGCCTGGCCAGAGCTGGAAAGGTGGCTACTTATTATCTGGTTTCAAATCTTAATTCAGCCTCCTGGCAGCCGTGCCTCTTGGGCAAATCACTTAACCTCTCTGAACTTCAGTTGTCCGATCTATAAAATGGGGATTCGTAGTAATACAGTGACACTGAGGATTAGGTGAGACAACTTCTATACAGTACCTGCATGATGTTAATGGTAAAATACATACGTCAGTTATAATGACTGTAATGACTGAATAGACTAAGTGAGATGTTTGTGGATACCCTTTGCAGAAAATAAAGAGGTAGAAAAACAATAAAGATGGTGGTGGGAACGTTGCCACTAATAACAACTAATAAATTTCATATTCTAGAGGAAGCTGCTCTTGGGCATCCAATTGCTCTGACCCCAAAAATCTATAATTCCCTATCACCAATATTCATCTTTAGTGTTTGCCAATATCAAGTTCTCTACTTCCAGGTTCAGGGGTTCTCTTTCTCCTGAATTAAGCGTGATCACGTGACTGGTTTTGGTCAATTAAATATGAGCAAAAGTAATAGCATTCCATTTGCACCAAATAACCATTGCATTTAATTGCTGGTGCTTCCTCTCTACTGTTCTTTTCCTCTGCTGCACAGATTGTGGAAACATATGTTGAGATGGTACGTCTCCTCCAGCAGGGTCACTGTATGTCTGAGCATATACCACCTGACCTACCTGGACAAGTGGGATGAACGAGAAATGATCCTTCATCCATTAAACCATGAGATCACTGGACTATTTGTTACAGCAACCTGATGTATCTCATCCAGACTGATACAATCCAATTAGCTCCTCTCCAAAGGCTACATATTAGAAACAGAATTTAGGCTTGTTCCTAATTAACCCTGCACTTCATACCACTGAAGGGATGATTAGTCCTAGACACCCCCCCCCACCCAAGACCAGTGACCTTCCTATGCCCGGAGAACTTCACCCCATATCCAGACTGTGATTCAACACATTGGCCACACATGAGTGCCTCTTGGTGAACTAAGTCCTCACCAGCCAACACCAAGAGTTACTAAAAGAATTCCAGCCTTTCACCCAACTTCCTCCTCCCTGCCCACACCAAACGGCTGCCAAGCATTACAGGATCTGGCTCAAGTCCAGAAACATATTAGTGGCGATGCTTTAAAAAAAAACCTACATCAACAAACAAGACACCACGGAGAATTCATTCGCCTCTTTCCAAATAAGAGGGACATATTGCTGTTGCAAAGAGCCACATTGCTAATTATGCAAACACTCTCCTAGTTAGTAACAGCAATAAGATCTTTGAAATACTGTTAGCATTTTTTGGTTTTAAGAAAATAATTACAAGATTCTAAATTATCTGCTAAATGAAATTGCTCTTCAGTAGACTGTTGAGTTTCTCTTCTTTCCTTTTTTTTTTGTCAGCGTCAAGTGTTGTTTGGGGGCTAAAACTACATTCTGTACTAATTGTGTAATTTGTATGACATTTGTCATTCCCTGATTTGAAAAAAAATAGGGCAACAATAACAACAAAACTAATAGGAAAATGCCATGGTCTTTGGATTTTCCAGTATGCTCTTGGTCTGTGGGGTAACTGAATGCTGGTTTCAGGGTCCCCAGAACAAAGCATTTAAGGGGCTGGGATGAAAATTTGGCCTTTGAGTGAGACTAACAGCACTGAGAAGATTTCAGAAAGGTAAACTTGACCCCTGCTCTTGACCCATTGCTGAAAGTGTTATCAGCTCTGAATCTACCCTAAGACATAGGCTAGCCCTGCCCTCCCTCTATACTTCTAACCTCTGTGCTCTATTTTATAAATATAATTGCATGTGTTTTCCTTTGAGAACAAGCATGACAAGTTGGTTTAATAATCATGCATAGTCCCGGGCCTCCCTGGTGGCGCAGTGGGTTGAGCAGCACACTATGAAGCAAACCACAGACACTGCAGCACGAGTTCGATCCCTGCCGCTGGCCAGGGAGGGGACCCACATGGTGTAGCAGACCTCGCCTGGTGAATCCTCTCACCTCCCTCGACTCTGGCCTGTACCCCAGCTCTTGTATGTATAAATAAATAAATCTTTAAAAAAAAAACCATGCATAGTCCCTCCACCAGTGCTTGTGACTGTCAACAGTTTGGTAAAGAAAGACTGTCTTCAGATTTAGAATGAAAAGTAAACATTCATTCAGGTAACATTGGCTGAGTGCAGCACCCTGTCACAATAACGTCCCCTTTGGTCACTGCTGGCTGAACCACAGGGTCATTGTGACACCCACCATTTACCTCCTTTCCTGCTCTGTGAAATGGGGACGGTGGTAAGACTGTCTCACGGGGTTTAGGGGCTCATACCCTGTGAGCTCAGCCCCAGTCAACTGAGTGTGGGTGGGACCTGTGACTTGCTTCTAACCAATATGGCAAAGGTGGTGTTCGTCCCTCCTAGGAGGGTGCGACATGAAATCAGAACACCCTCTCCCTTGCTGGTTTGAATGCAGCCAGCTGTCAAACTGAGCTGCCCTAGGGTCAGGCCCAGATGGCAAAGAACTGAGGCCCACAGTCCAGCAGCCCACAAAGAAGGGGATCCTGCCTAGGACCACGTAAGAGATCTGGGTAGCAGATTGTTCCACATTCGAGTCTCCAGATGAGGCTGTAGCATCACTGGACTTGGATTGCAGCTTCCTGGGAGACTGACCCCGTTAAGCCAGGCTTGAACCCTGACCCCCAGAACGTGAGATAACACACGGGTGTGGGTTGAAGCCACTATGCTCAATAGTGGCTAATTACACAGTATTTAGTATTAGTATGTTAATTACACAGCAGCAAGAACTAAGCCTATATAGAGTGAATGCTCACCACAGCGTTGCCACTGCAGACACATACCTGAGCTGATACACCACTGGACCCAGAGCTTGCAGGATTTGAGCCCCTGCAGGGGAGAGTGTGCATCTGCAGGTTCATCCCATGTTTGCCAATTGTTCTGCAAACAGAACATCAAGGACGGGCTGGGTTCTGTGCTTGGGTGGGCGGGATTGGGAAAGGAGTTGAAACTGCATTAAGTTCAACACAGTTTCAGTGAGAAGACAGACATAAGATGGCAATGATGGAAATAATTAGATTGTCTGTAAACATGATTATAAATACCTAGGCCATAGAGGTTTGCATATGTAGAGAGAAAGCTGTAACAATAGCCTCTTAGTACTGAGAACCTAAGAAGGGCAGGATACCCCCATATAAGATTGATCAGAAGCCTCTCACTTCATCACCAGAGAACTCTGTGGCTTTCTTATCCCCACTTTATGGGGGATCCCATAAATATCCCCTTTATGACTAGGAGAACTCATACCTGAGAAGATAAGAAACAAGGCTGATGTAATCTCTTCCTCTTCTACCACTTCCTGCCCTTTTTTGTGGACCTTTAATAGTCATCTTTTTAACATCCTCTGCGATACCTTTGCTGTTTGTAGACCCCTCTAGACTGAGAGCACTGTATTAAGACAATGGCTTGGGTGATAAACTAACCCAGGCATCTGCCCCGCCTTTGAATAGCATGAAGGAAAGCTGCCTCTGCCCACAAAGAGAGGACTTGTCCCCATTGAGATAGCAGCTGGGGACCCCGAGGACCTCGGGAGTCTCTACATCAGTGTTTCTCATTGGGGGTTTGGATTTTGACAATGTCTGGAGACATCCTGGGTTGTCGCAACCAGGGAGGTAGCACTGCTGGAATCTTCTGAGTAGAGGTCAGGGGTGCTTCTAAGCACTCCACAGTGTGGGGGACAGTTCGTGCAACAAAGAATTACCCAACCCAAGGTTGCACAACGCTATTTTATTTTTTCCCTTTATTTATATATATTTGACATCAACTGTGGTCCCCATGGATTTTCCACCACCATTTCACCAGTGCACCTTCACCCTAGTCCTTTGTGCTCTTTCTGCCCTCAATCCATTCCCTCCCCCTGCCACCAAAGTGTTTCTGATTTGTCCCTGTCTTTTTGTTTTTGTTTACTTTTGTTATTCTTTTCCTTTGTCACTTATTTGGTTCCCTTATACTCCTCCTAGGGATGAAACGATCCAGTATTCTTCTTTGGCCTTCTGATTTCTTTCACTGAGCATAATCCCTTCTAGCTCCATCCATTGAACAACCCTATTTTAGATAAAGGACAAAGCCCTGCAGGGAGAGAAAGCACAAAGCACTTGGGGGTGAAGAGGAATCAGAATTTGGGATCCTTAATCTGGGTTACCAGAGGTAGTCATGTCCATGTTAGTGAGAATTAGTAAGACAGCCCTTTCTTCTGAACTGAGTCCAGTTCTTAGGTTATAAAAATGGAGACTGCATGAATGGAGAGTATAACTAGTATCTTCAAGTTTTAACTGTTTCATCTTTACTGAAGTCACCAAAGTCGCCACTCAACCTACCATTTATAACAAGGCCACATCCACAGGGTAGAGGGCCCTCTTTGCCCCAGTGACCAGAGCATGCACTTGGCACAATATGGGGATTGAGGCAAGATTTCTGGGAATAAGTTTCTGCTGCTTCAGAGGAACACTTGCCTTTAAGACACGTAGCATTTTAATTGCTGAATAAATAGTTTCATTAGAAATACCGGGGCGGGGGGCCTCCCTGGTGGTGCAGCAGGTTGAGCACTGCACTGTGAAGCATCTGCAGCACAGCAGCGCATGTTTGATCCCAGGCCAGGGAGGGGACCCACATGGCACAGCAGACCTCTCCTGCCTCATCCGCTGCTCCCCTCAGCAGTGTGTTTCAGTCAGTCTGCCTGTTCTGCTCCTCACTCTGGTAATCCTCTCACTTCCCTGGACTCTGGCCTGTACCCCTGCTTTTGTATGCATTAGAAAAAAAAAAAAAGAAATACCAGGGAAATTGGGCACATGTCTCCCACATGCCAGGAGCTGCCCTAAACAGTTTTGCCCAATTTATAGATATGTAAATTGAGGCACTGAAGCATTCTGGAACCTGCTTAAGGTCACCCAGCCAGGAAACTATAAAATCTGAGTTTGGATGGTTTGAACTGAGGCCACTGCCTCCAGAACCCACATCCCAAGGCATATACTCTATTACCTCTGCCACTGTTATTTGCCAGAAAGTTTTATCTCTGCAGATAGAGACATCAGATTTTTTTTTAAGATTGATTTATTTATGCATACAACAGCTGGGGTACAGGCCAGAGGCGCGGGAGGCAAAAGGATTCACCAGAGACAGAGCAGGGAACAGAACAGGCAAACTGACTGAAACACATTGTTGAGGGGAGCAGCAGGCATGGCAGGAGAGTTCTGATGCACCCTGTGGGTCCCCTCCCTGGCTGGGGATTGAACACGCGCTGCTATGCCACAGATGCTTCACAGTGCAGTGCTCAACATGCTGTGCCACCAGGGAGGCCCGAGACGTCATATCTTATTAAAATTTTTTAATGAAAAATGCTTTTTATTTGTTGGGGTGATTTTATTTTGGACCTACTACCCCTTCAAACTCCTCTTTGTCCCATCCACTGGCTGTCCAGCTACAAAGGATCTGCATTGGTGTCCATCTGCAAGTGAGTTCAGGGGAGTGAAAAGCCCTTCTTATGATGGGTATTCATTCCCTCTTGGTTCCATTTTTGTTCTATGTAGTTTAGTCTCAAGGTCATATGAACATCCAGCTCCTTCTTGATGTGCCTGGAACTGGCCGATAGCCCATGGCAGTTTCATCTCAATATTACTCCTGCCACAAACAGAACTGAGAACCAACTTTTGTAGACTCCAAGCCCTGGGAAGATGGCAGATGCTCAAAATGTGTGATTCACGGGCCTAAAATCCCCAGAAATCACAAGTCCACACATGGCTTCCTCCCAAGGGTGAAGGAGTTTTGATCCTTTGTCCCACACAGTGAAGGGCTTTGACTGGCAGGGCCAGAGCACAGAGAGTCGAAGGGAGTTCTTAAATCAGACTCTTCACGCCAGAGTGGGTGAATACATAATCTTCCGCATATGTCAGGATACACAATACATCATCATCCATAATCGTAATACAGCGTCATATATCACCTGCTCATAATAAATAGCATATCATCTGCTCATAATATTTTATCATATAATATCATGACATCTGCTCACAACATCATAGATTATGTGATCGACACTTGGCATTTCCTCCTAGAAGGAGCATCCTCAGATATATTAAAAAAAAAAAAATACTGCCAACCTTAGTTAGACGGTAGGGCATTTTCTCTAGGTCCTGAGGCTAAAGTGGATGGAGCTAGAAGGACCCTAACTCAACTGTGGCTGCTCAGCTGTGACATGTGACTTATGTTGGACAAGTAGAAAAGGCATTTGGTCAAGTCTTGGGGCAGTGAGACTGATCCAACATTATGTTTATGCTGGTGACCCTGAATGGGTGTTTGAACACATGGTCCCCAAATTCTTTGACATCTCCCCAACCGAGAGGTGGGATCTATGAACTTTTCCAATCTGTGACCATTTTTTTTGACCAAGCCATTGTGGCAGAAGTGATGTTGTGTGATTGCCTCCATGGAGTCATGGAAGGTGGAGCAGCTGGCCACCACTTGGGAAGGCAGACCACCATGCAGCTGGCCACCATGTGGGAAGGCAGACCACCTGCAGCCGCCATGCTGGGAGGAAGCTCAACTCATCCGGGAAGGGCTTGTGTGGGGTTCCATTAAGAGATTTCCTTCTGGCCATCCCGGGAAGCTCCAGGCATGGGAGCAGAAGTGGCCCCAGATGATTCTAGCCTCTAACCTCCATGTTACCCCAGGCCTCCAAGTATCCCCCACCAAGGTCACCATGGAACAGAGAGCGAGCGGCTGTTCCCACTGTGCTCAGGTCTGAATCCCCACCCCACAGAACCTGGGGTTGTTTCAAGCCACGACACAGTGGGCACTTAGTAAACAGCAGGACAACCCAGACAGCATGCGGGGAGGCTAAACAGAGAGGTAGATGAGGACAGCAACAGTGGCAGCAGTCATCGGCATCACCACCAATATCCATCCGGCACTTGAACTACCCTATGACTTTGACATGACCCCATTTGTACAGGTAAAAAGAGTGTCACACACACACTCAGATAATACCCACGTGTTAAGGGCCTACCTACAGCAGAACCCGTTAGGAGCCAGGGATACGGCAACTGAACAAACAGACAAAGGTCTCTGTCTAGGTGGAGATTAAATTCTAACAGGGAGAAACAGGTAATAGAAAATAAACAGAAAAAATTAGCAGCACCCAAGTAAGTCATGATGCTGAGATTTGAACCCAAGAATCTGACTCACCCAAGACATATTGTCTCACCCGCCGCCTGTCTGTGGCTCAGGGTGTCCTGCCTGGGGTGTCTCCTGGAAATGCATCATTTTGAAATATGCACCCCCAAGTATTGTCACTATGCCGGGCACCAGAGGGTCATGCAGGATGCAACCTGCCTTGGCAACGGTGATGCTCCCTTTGGCCTCACAGTGGACAGCAGGTCCTCCTGAGCTCCCTGGCTGGTGAGAATTGTAGCTGCTCAGGGTCTGCCCCAGCCCTGCCAACCAAGCCTGGGAGGTTCCAGGAGACCCATAAGCTCTCCCAGAGGCCCCGCTTAGCTACTTCTAAGGAGGAGCAGGCCCCAGGTTCTGGGGAATTTCCAGCTGGGCAGATGGCTTGGTTGGGGACTTACTGTGAGACTCTCTACCAGGTCACTATTTGAAAGCTCAGATTTGTCTTTAGTCTATTTTTGACCCATTTCATAGGGTATCCCAGGATGTGGAATGATCTAGTAAATATGTCTACTTTTATTCTAGTATTTAGTATATGATTTCGTGTTTCTTCATTCTGTCTTTTTCATTTTAATTTTGTTTATTTAATTTTTAAAGATATACTTATTTATTTATGCACACAAGAACTGGGGCATAGGCCAGAGGTGTGGGGGTGAGAGGATTCACCAGAGATAGAGTGGGGAGCAGAACAGGCAGACTGACTGAAATACACTGCTGAGGGGAGCAGCGGGTGAGACAGGAGAGGTCTGCTGCACCATGTGGGTCAGTTCTATGGCTGGGGATAGAGCTCAGGCTGTAGAGGTGATAGGAGAAGTGATAGCTCTGAGATTTAACCCCTAGGCCACCAGGGAAACGCCCTTCAATTTTGTCTTTTAAAAAAAAATGGAGACACCCATACATATTCCCTGGCCAGCTATCCTAGGAATTAAAGACCTTGTTTAACAGAGGAACTCTTTTAAAAAAAAAAATAAAACTCGCTTCTAGGATTTCTGATATGTGGGCTGGATCACTCTGTGTGTGTGTGTGTGTGTGTGTGTTGGGGGAACTGTCATGTACATTGCGGGGTGTTTAGTTCACCAGGACCCCTGGCTCCCACCCATAAGATGCCAGGAGTATTTTCCCTCCCCAAGCCAAAAACATCCCCAGGCCGTGCTAAAAGCCTCCTGGCTCAAAATCACCCCAGCCAAGAACTGTTCTACTCTAAAAAATCTAAGACCATGGCGCCCTGCTGCAGACCCCTCCTGCCCCTCTCCCTGAAGCCCTTTCTGCGTCGTCAGCAGCCCGGCCGGGCAGCACAGTTGTCAGTTCTGCCTCCGCTCGCCTGGTCTGCGTGTGCCCCCGTGTGAACCCCGTTGAGCGTGTGTGCGTGAGGAGTGCGTGCGCGTTATTCCAGTAATTCTTTTATCTTCTTCTCACACCCTGGGCATTATGAACATTCATCAAAATAATTGACGCGGATGAAATTAGCACTTCCTGCTATGTCGGGCAGATAAACTTCGCTGAATATTGATTTCACACAAAGAAAATGACATGCGCTTAGGCCTAACCCTTTATCTGGCCGGGCCAGGGAAATACAGCAGGAGGGGGCCGGGGCTGGTACTTTTATCTGTTCTTCCACAAGAAGACAAGGAAAGATAAGGAGCCAGAGGGAGAGGAAGCGCAGCCCTGGGCACTGGGGAAATCCACAGAAGGCGTGGGACGGGGCAGTTCTCTGGGGGCCGGGACCAGAGCTGATGCATTCGGAAGCAGGAGGAGGAGCAGGATGGAAAACGCAGGCTGGTGCTGGGGTGGAGGGGCTGCGGCGCTCACCAGTCTTGGGTTCAAATACCAGCCCAGCTGCTATAACCCATTCCACTTTTCCAGGGAGTTCCTGGAGGCAGGAATTTCTGTGCTAAAACCGCACAGTCAAGGCAAATCAGGATGGCGGTCATTCCGCATTGCAACTGCTTGACTTTGGACGACTGGTCCTCAGTTTCCTCTTCGGTGGAACCCCGAGAAAGATGACACCTACCTCTCTGGCCAGGGCGGAGGAAGTGGGACCCCCTAGAGCTGCGCAGTGTGGAGCCCCTGATCATGACAGGATAATGCTGGATAGAGGCTACTTCCTCTCAGAAGCCCTCCCTGACCACCCCAGCTCCACGCACCTTGAAGCTCCACCTGCATGGTTCTTTCTTTAAGAACCAAGTAACACAGAGTAACCAGTTTAAGAAATGCTGCTTTCCTTCCTTCACCTTTGCTTGGAAATCATGGGCTTCTCATAACTGCTACCAGTTGGGCTGGGCTGGTCTCTCAGAACCTGGGTATGTGGGAAAGGTTTCCACTGAGATTGTCAAATTCTGGAAGCAATCAGCAAAGTTTATCTCCAAATTTTCTGGAGGCCTGCTATGTCCCAGGCACTGAGCCAGGGCCAAGGGAGGAGTGGCCACTGGCAGCCAGAACCTATCCCTTCGGCTACCATCTCTCCCTCCTCTGCCGAGACATCCTGGGCCCCTGAGCCAAACGCCTGGCCACGCCCCCGCCCCAAAGGAAGCAGCTGGCTTTCAGTTCAGGTGCCAGGATGGTGGTCACTGCTGCACCTGGTCACCACCTGGGGGTCACGGCCCACCAGAGGCCACTTGCCATTCTTATCCTGCAACTTTATTCATGGGGAGAGCAGAACACAAGAGTGACTCCAGAAGGGAGAGAGAAAGGCACTGGGGAGGCAGCAGGGAAGTGCAGTGGTTAGAGCTAGCTAATGGGCAGAATCCAGCAACATCTTTTGCTGTGTGAGCAAGGGTGAGAAAGTTCTTCAGCTTTCTCTACTTGATTTTCCTCCACATTGGAACATAGGGGTTTTAACAGGGTCTATTTTGCATGGCCCAGATCACACTGTGACAAGGGCGCCCCCTAGGGGGTGCACTGTGCAGCGAGGTCACCCCCTCCCAGAAGCCCTCCCAGACTAGTCCTGTCCACAGAGGACTCTGTGCCAAGAAGGCCCACAGCTGCCCCTGCCCAGCCCACTCCAGAAGCCTCCGGGAGGCCCCCTTGAGGCCAGGGCTGCTTAGTTATCTCCACACCCTCCTGAGCTGGGCGGGGCAGAGGGCAGGGGCTGCGTGTGCTGGGGAGGGCCCGTGCACCGGCCGGTTCTCCACCTTCATCTCACCCCTCAGTTTAGCCTAATGAGGAAGCAATAATAACAGCGATAATAATACCATTCGTGAGCCCTTCCTGCCACCACAATGCTTTATATTTTCACCTTATTCTAGGAACAGCACCACGATGGGGTAGGGGTATTCTCATCTTCTCAGGTGAGGGGAGCAAGTCTCAGAAAGAAGGGACCTTCCCCCGGCAGAGCTGACACTTGTACCAGGTGCCCAGACTCTGGAGCTTCCTGGCCACCCTGTCACACCTCCCCGAGACTGTGCAGGGGGCAGCCACTTCCTGGGGGAAATTTCAAGAATCCCTTAACGTCTTTGAGCACGCATTTCTTTCCAGCAACCAGCAGGAGCCTCCCCACTCAGCCGTGGTCAGGAGGACCAGGACACATTACGGCCAGAGAGGAAGCACCCAGCAAGGTGTTAGGGACACAGAGGAACAGCAACTGCCAGCAACTGCTCCCGGTACAGGCGCTGGGCCGGGGGGCCCATCCGGCACCCTCCTGCAAAAGAGGAGATTAGATTTTATCTTTCCCACTCCCCCTCTGGCCTGGTTAAGTCTTGGCCTTGACAACTGGGGGGCACATGCCTCTATCGAGCCTGTTGGTTCCCGGCAGGCTCAGAAAAGAGATGCTGGAGGAAAGCCAGCCCAGTGTGCGCCCCGCACTGGCACTGGATGGACGGCGGCTCCACCCCCTTGGCCATTCCCCACTCGTGCCAGAGTCTCACGTCCCAACGGGGGGCCTTGGGGCTTCGGCTAATTGCAAATCATTTCTCAGGGCTCCCCGCTGTTCAGCTAAATTCACTGGAACTAATGTGTCCCGAAACAAATTTCACAGAAGAGCCAGGGCAATTACATGATACTTAGTTCCCCTCCCCACCTCCCCCACCAGAGGCTTGGGGCTGGGGCAGAGAGAACTGGATGGGGGGCTGGGGGCAGGAGGGACACCAATGAAGGAGCCAAACCCCTCTCCTCTTAGCCCTCCTTGGGGCACTTTCTGCTCCAGAATCTCAACATCACTCTCACATCGCCCCACATTGCAACTCCTCTGTCTCTCGCCCCCTCGCCCTGTACACCTCCATTGTCTTCACCCTTGAGTTTGGGGCACATCTTGATGATTCAATGAAAAAGGCAAGCACTGGCTCAGAAATCAGACTGCTGGGTTCAAATCCCAGCTCCAACATTGATGAGCTGTGTGTCCTTCAGAAGGTCCCTAACCTCTCTGAGCCAGCTTCCTAGTGTCTGAACCTGGCTGCCCTGGCTGGTGTGGAGAGCAGAGAAGGTGCTGTAGGGAAGGTATGTCACGGGGTCCTGGACACGGTAGGCCCTTAAATGTTTACCCCCTCCCACACCGGTTTCAACGTGATCATTTCTAGGTGACCAGGTGATCATCTCCGATTTGGAAATGAGAGGAATCAGAGACCCTCACCACCCCAAACAAGACACCCACCACACACCCAGACTCTGGCAACTCTTTCCCTACCTCATTCCAGTCTGGTCCTTCCAGATCTTTCTTATCAGCCCGTCCTAGGCACACCTCTGGACGTCTTTAGTCGCTCAAGGATCTGTGTGTCCTTGATGGCTGTGGGGCCCAGGTCAGCTGCTGGTGACCATTTTTCTATCATGGGGCTCAAAGCGGACTGGCCCTGATGCTGACCAGTCCGGCAGAGCTGCAGAGGAAGACAGGAACTTGCTGTCAAAACCGCTGACCTCAGTGGAGGTTCCCCAGTGCTCTGGCAGGGTGGACTGGGCTGAGGGCCCCCTGTCACCTCAGAGCTGCTAGGAGCCCCATTCCCTCACCAGCGGGCCAGCAGGTGGTCAACAACAGACTTTTGTAAGACCCGATTCAGGCCATGTTATATTTTTCAAAATTCAGGATGTTTCTCACTCACTCACGAATAACTGGAAATGCACCGCAACAAGGGTGTTGAACATCAAGGTCTAACAACGAACTCAGCAAACACTCATGAGGCCTCCGCCTACCCCAGGCCCTGCTAAGACGCAAACTGAGCAGGACGAGACCCTGTCCTCGACCCCGGCTGGCCACCGAAGGGGAGGGACGAACACCAAAGGAGCAAAGACACAGGATGCTACCAGAGGCTGAGCACAGTGAGGGGCACACAGACAAGACTCAGGGGGCAGGGTGAGCATTAGAGCTCTGCTGGACTGGGAGGTGCAGCTGGGGGCTTCGGGACAAGCGAGAGCTAGGAAACCTGGTTCCCGGTAAAGGCCGGCAAGTGCAAAGGCCCTGAAGTAGAAATGAACTAAGTGGCCAGGGTTGCGTGAGCAAGGCAGGGAGTGGGAGGAGACCAGGTGAACTGGGCTAGGTCCTAGGGAGCCTGGAAGGTCAAGGTCAGGACTTAGACTTGAGGGCAAAGGGAAGCCAGGGGAGGGTTTTAAGCAGGGGAAATGGATTAGGTTTTGGGGAGATCCCTGTGGCTATGATAAGGACAAGGGGGTGCAGTACAGGAAAGAAGGTCATGGGGAAACTGGTCCAGGGGAGCAGGGAAGAGGATTTGGCTGAGTGGGGAGGGGCAGTCCAATCCTGCATGTGGGGAGAGCGGGCTCAGAGAAGCCACCTGCCCCACTGCCCAGGCTGCCCACGCTGCTGGGCTCATCAGAGGTGAGGTGCGAACCCAGAACGGGGTCAGGCCAGGCCCCGTCTCATTTCACCACCATTAGCTGCTCTGTGGGAGAGCCAGGCAGAGAGAGCGCCAGGAACATTCCCGGCTTCCAGTATAAGAGGACTCACCACTTACAGAATCCCTGTAGTGCATCCTTTTGTGTGAGAATAATCACCCCTAATTTATCTGCTTCGTAAGTTCAGTATCACTTTTCTTTTAAGCACCACGAGCACGTCTATATTCCTGTCTAGCAATAAAATACCATTTTCAAAACCGAACTTGGGGTTGCTTCTCAGGGGCCCCTTCATGTCACGAACCCCCATGGGAGCAGAGACTAAGTCACTGGTCTCTGTGCACCCCCAAGCCCTGCCCTTTAATTGCTTTAAAGCAAAGCTGGGAACAGTGGCTCCACCCTTGCAACAAGCTTGGGGCCTCTCCGGCACCTTCATTAACTCTTCACATGATCCTCACAATACCCCCAAAGTGGGCTTTGTGGTTGTCCCCATTTTACAGATGGGGAAATTGAGGATCAGAAAGGTGAAGACACTTGCCAAGATCACACAGGCTGCAAGAGCCAGGACTCAAAGCAGGAGACAACTCATGTTCTGAAATTGGGGGAGGGAGGTGGAGAGATAAAGAGGGAGGGAGGGAGGGAGGGAGGGAGGGCAGGCAGCATGTGTCAAGAAAAAATGTGGACCAGCTGGGGTGTCGGTTCAGCAGTGGTTGTCTAAACACTGGCCTGAGCTACTACAGTGCTTCTGGTACTCCAAATTTTTTTCTGCCCTAGACTGGTTGTCACTTGTGTCCCCAACCTCTCCTCCAGCCAGTTCCCTGATTCCCTCTTCTCCAGCATGTGCTGGGGAGGGGGTGGGGCGGGCAGCACATGTACACATATGAGTAAGTTGTCTCCGGCGACCCCACCTGCCCTTGGCTAAATGAATGCAGTGTCAGCCCAGATAATTCCAAAGCCATAAAGATGATATAAAAAAGTGGGGGAGTCGGTGCTGGGGAGGGGTGGTGGTGGAGGAGGAGATTACAAAAAAGGAGGATGAGCTGTGTGGCTTTCAGTCCTTATCTGACCCGCAGCAGGCCGGCTGCCGGCTGCCTCTCCAAGCGAAGATGCTGCATGACACAGAGGGGTCAGCGTGCCCCCCTCGCCCTGCCCCCATATCCACTCTCACCCCTGCATCCTGAGGCCCCAGAGACGGAACGACCTGACTCAGAGTGAGCTGGGGTGCACAGCATGGTCCCCAAAACCTGGGGTTGGGGAGCTGGGGACCCTGCCTATCCATAGAACCCAAGGTACCAGCCCAGCCCTAGAGGGAGAGGCAAGTCCAGGATGCTCTGGAGATTTGGACAATGAGGTTACTTTCAGGGCTATTGACTCTGGGGAAATGGGGCTGGGGGTGGAGGGAGAGGAGGAGGAGAGGCATAAGCTGAAGGATGTGAGGAGGACAGCACCCAGCCCAGTGCAGCGCTGAAGGACACCCCAGTCTGTTCCCACTGAGTCCTCACCGGGCGCCAAGGCATAAGCCCCTCTTCTCCCCACATTACAGGTGGGTCAGCCAAGCTCTGGCTCATCAGGTGACGTCTTGTTGAGTGTCAATGACACTGATGTGAGCACGGTGGCCAGTGCAGTTCACAGGGTCTGGGTTTGAAGTCACTCCCTACCTGCCAGCTGGTCAGCTGGGACATGCCCTCCACTTCTGGAGCCTCTGTCAGGTGGCGGAGATCCCAAGGCCTGTCTACACGGGCTACAAGGAGTAGGTGAGATAAGAGAACCACGTTTGTTCATCACAAAAGATCACTCGGGCTTCGGTGGGGGGGGGGGGGCGGGGCTGGGAGGNGAGATAAGAGAACCACGTTTGTTCATCACAAAAGATCACTCGGGCTTCGGTGGGGGGGGGGGGGCGGTGCTGGGAGGAAGACCTCTCCTCCCAGGGGTCTTCTGTCTTCCAGCCCTCTCTTAGCGAGTAGCCAAAGGGAGGTGGTGGCAGCTTCAACGGCCTTCCAATCTGATGGTTTGATTTTTCATTTTGCATTCAAGGGTCAGGTTGGGGGAGCCTTCGGGCCACCACGGCTGAGAAGTGGCGGAGAGCACTTCTAGTGTGTGTCTGTTGTAAAGACTCTTACATCTGCGCGGGGCTGGTCATGACACTTCAAAGGGCAGACGTGCCCACGAGAACCCATCCATTATTCAACCAGGTCGGACCCAAAAATAATACCAACACCCACGCATCTATACATCTGTCAACACATGTTAGAGATAGATCTTCCCTTAATTATGCCACCCATGTTATAGCTTGGCCCTGGCAAGTTACTTAAAGCACTCTGAGCCTCAGTTTCCCCATCCATAACATGGGGTAATAACAAGGAAAGGAGTTCCTGACCCCCTCGCCCTGCCCCACACAGGAGGTGCTGTCTGGCTGTGCACGTCACTAGTTTACACCAATCCCACCCAGGACCAGGTCTGCAGGCTGTGCTGCTTGAGAGGTTTAGAGCAGACCCAGAAAGTGAACCCCCGGCACTGGAAGAGGGGTCAAAAGCAGCGATGGACCCCAGTCTTCGGAGAAGGAGGTGGAGGAGGGTCTTGAAAGGCCCATGGGTTTGGACTGGCTTGAGGTGGCCCTGGCTAATTTCCCAGAGAACATCTGGGAGTGCGGGGCCCTGCCCAGGGGCCCAGGTGCAGGCCTCAGTGGGCCTGGCTGTCTTCCTCCCGCAGAGCAGGCCCAGGCCTAAGAAGCAAGGTCGGACCCTGTGGGGCGGCTGCTCCCCCTTAGCTGCAGGCTTCCCATCTATGCAGTGGGTGCCATTCCTGACCTCTCTCAGGGAGAAAGCAAGAGGAACTCTGAATGTGCGTGTGTGTGTTTGCACACACATGCTCGCTCGTGGGCTCACACTTTCGGGTCACTACCAAAAGCTCCAAGCTGGGGAAGACTGGGCAGTCTGATCCCTGCCCCTGGGAGTCATCACTCCAGCCAGGATGGGGTTATGTTGGGGGGCTGACAGCTCCACGAATCCCCCCCATCTGCCTTCTTTCTCCATGTGCCCACAGAACTGTTTGTGGGGGCCAAGGAGGGGCAGTCTAAGGGCAAGGGGCTCTGGCATTCTGCCGAGGGCACCCTTCTTTGTCTGGAGACGGAGAGATGGACACACAGAGACAGAATTCGAGGCACAGAGGGAGACCCATGGTCAGAAACTGTGCGGGAGAGAGATAAGCTGACAGAGACAGAGAAGGAACGAACAAGGAAACAGGGAGGGAGACACAGACCATCAGAGAACAGGTGGAGACAGTGAGAGAGCGAGGCAGAGATAGAGACCTCAGAGCCAGAGAGCCCAGTATCTAAGAGAGACAGAAGGGGCGAGGAGAAAGGCAAAGAGGCAAAGAGAACTGCAGACACACAGCCCTTGAGAAGCCATGCCAGAGAAAGAGGTACGGCAGTGTCACAGGCAGAGGGAGGAAGACCGAGCAGAAAGCGAAGGCTGACCCCAGGCCCCAAGCCAGTAGCGCACGCAGAACTCGGTCTGTCCAAGCCCCCAGCGGCTGTCCCACCCAGCCAGCCACCCCGTCCAGGAAGCGCTGTGCGCCCTCCTCCCTCCCACCCCTGCTGCAGCCACCGTCCCCCTCCCCATCGTGCCAGGGCGCCCCCAGCCCCTGCTCCAGCCCCCTACCCCAGCCGGGAACGCACCCGCTCCCCGGGTGGCTTCGGCGCCTCCCGCCCCAGCCCCGAGCCCCAGCGCCGTCCTCCCGCGGCCCTCCCTTCCTCTGGCCCCCGCGCTCCCTCCCACCCCCAACCTCCCGAACACTGCCGGGTTTTCTGGCGCCTTTGTGGCCGGCCCCGAAGTGCGCGGCGACAAAGGCGGGGGTGACGGGGTTAATTCGCGCGCGGAGGTAGGACGCGCGGGCGCCGGGCCGAACAATGCCCGCGGCGCGCCTTTGAGCGCGGCCTTTGTGCGCGTGTGAAACGGGAAATCTGTTCCTGCGCGCCCAGATGCGGGCCGCCCGCCCTCGCGCGCCGCACCCCGCCGCCAGGGGCCCGCGGCCGGGGGCGCGGAGGTGCGAGCCCGGCGGGGCGGCCGCTCGCCTCGGGCTGGTCTTTCACCGCGCTCGGCCCGGGCTCAGGAGCTCCCCGCCGCCCGGGGCCGGGGCGGAGGTCAAGGTCTCCTCCTGCCCAGGCTCGGACTCGCTGGGCGACCGCGGCCGGGGAGGCTCCGAGAGTGCGGGCCGTTACCTCTCCGAGCCTCCCGCCCCACCCGCGACTCGGAGCCCCACTTCGCTCGCCGGCCCAGGAGGCTGAAACTCGGCCGACAGGGTCTTCCCTCCGAGTGGCAGAATGAGGGGCTCGGGCTTCCGGGAACCCCCAAGCTCTGACCTACCAACCTTCCCGCCGTGAGAAAAGCCCAGCTCCTTCAGTGTTAGCTGTGTGAGCTCAGGGAAGCAGCCTGCCCTCTCTGTGCTTCATTTTCTCATCTCTGGGGAGGCGCATTGAACTACCTACTCAGAGCCACTGTGAGGACAAGACGGGGTGACAGGTGTCAGGCTCTTAGGAGGCTCGTATACGTGGATATAACTACACCTAAAGCATAATAACCACAGCGACGTCTCTGACGTCACGCTGGGACCAGAACTATGTTAATTTTATGATAGGCATTTTATGGTATTTTATATACACATCTACTTTTAGATATAGAACACAGCTATAAGAGTCATCTATATAACAGTACATACAATATTTGCTGAGTTCGCTGCTCACTTTGTTACTTAATATGGCAAGGAATGTCATCCATATAATGGGGACTATGGTTTCTACTTCTCTGGGTGGCGAGAATTCCTGCTTCCTCTCCTAGATGTGTCTGTGCTGTGTTCTGATCGGCACGGACCCCTTTCTTCTCTGTCCATCCACCTTTGTCCTCGACAGGGTGGTTCCCATCAAGGTCCCTGTGACCTTTCTCTTCAGAGAAAGACCTCTCTGGAGGACACCCCCAAGCCCCAGCTCCCTCTGCTCTTCTCTCAGGCTCTAATGAATAAGTCCCTGATGAGAGAGAAGTGGGGTGCTTGAGTCAGCAAGCAAGAGCGGGTGGGAGGAAGAGAAGGGGAGGAAGGAGACAGACGCCCTTTGGCGGTCTTGTGCTGGTCTTGGTGTCTGTTCCCGTGCTGGTGTTTTTGCCCATATCTGCCAGTCCTTCTGGAATCATGAAAGGGGAGCTGAGACTCACAGTGCTTTATTCAAAGACATTTAGCCTCTTCTGGGGTCACACACCCGTTTTAGATTCTGTGGGCATTCCACACTCTCTCTCAAAAACAGTGCCCATCTGGCTACATGCGGGTATTTTCTCGGCAACCTCAGGAGGGTCCCCAGCCTCCTGTGCTCCCCAAACCTAGCTTAGAGCCTTCATGGGAGCAAAAATCACCCCAACCCCAAGGCTTGGCTTTGCATGTTCAAGGTGCGGGACAAATATACCCTTCTCCTTTAGCACATTGAGAAGACAGGTGTTTGAGTCTTCCTGGCATTCAAAATCAGGCTGTTAATAGGACATCGACTGGGGCCCCACACGGCAGTTTGGTATGGGCTTCGTGTCCGCTGTCTGGGGTGAGCCTGGAGAAGCCCTAGCCTGGGTCCTGGAAGTGTTCACCGCCCTCGCTTCCAGTCTTCTCCCTTGCCGGGCTCTACCCTTCATCTCTTTGAAGCCTTCGGAAAGCCCAAAGAAGGCTGAAGCCAAATCTCTGGGCTCCCTCATAGTGCTCTCTTTCCCTCACCTGGCTGGTGGGCTCTAAACACCCCAAACTCTCTGGGCAGCAGGAAGCAGCCATAGCCAAGCAGGTGTCGGTGGGCCCTGCCTGCGGGACGGGCACAGATGGAGTGGCTCTGGGCTGGGGGCAAGGGGCAGATGCAGCCACCCCTGCAGCCTCAGCTGCCTTGTTATCTCGTCATTGTCTCCCTGTTGTCCCAGCCCACCCCCGCTCCCCAGCCGCCCTTCTGTCAGCTCCACGTGGCCCCTCAACCAGCAGCCCAGGCCTGGGACTCCAGAGGGAGCACCAGAGAGGGTCCCCCGGCAGGTTTCCCTGTTATAAGGGTGAGCAGAAGGTGGGGGCCCTGGAGTGGGTGGGAGGGAGTGAGCTCGGCTGGAGAGGCCAGGCCGGGGATGGGGGTGTCAGAGTATATAAATCACACCCCACTGCGCTCCTGTTTAACACACACTTCTCCAACGAGTTGTCAGTGAAACCGTTAATTAATTAGCTAATCCCGAAATGAAGTGGATTCTAAATGGTTCTCCCCCTCCCAGCCTCCCATTTAGATAATTGCTGCTGAGGGATCTTTTGTGAGAGTCATTTTTTCCAACAGGGATGGCCTGGAAAACAGAGGAAGATGAATTTAAAGAAGGGGTCAGTGTGGCTGTTTCCCAAGCTCCTGCTAGGGGAAGCCCCTTCTTGTAGCCCAAACAAAAACTGGAAAGGGAGGTTTGTTTTGGGGGGGTGGGATGAGGGATAGGCAGGAATCTGAGCCCCAGTGGTTGGCGGCTTGTTTTTAATTATTAGGGTGCTTTGTGACTTTATGGGACTCCTCCTGCAGCAGGTACCTGAGCAGGTAATAATAGTGACGATGATGATGACAACTGTCCCCATGTACCGAATGCTCAGGGTGGGCCAGGCACCTGGTTCCATGCTTTTCTTGCGTGCTCTCATTCCTCTTCTTCCCGACAGTTTTGTGAGCGGCTGGGATTATGGATATTGGGAAAACTGAGGTTCCAGCTGGAAAGTGACCCATCCAAGGTCATAGATCCTGGAATGAAACAGAGGTGTCTGACCCCACCTCCAGAATTATGGAATTTTATGGGAGTCTGCTCCTTTCCCAGAAGGAATGCTGAGGCCTTTAAAAGAGGGTGTGGGGGCCTCCCGGTGGTGCAATGGGTTAAGCAATGCACTATGAAGCAAACTGCAGTCTCTGTAGCATGAGTTCAATTCCAGCCACCAGCCAGGGAAGGGACCCACGTGATGTGGAAGACCTCTCCTGCCTCACCCGCTGCTCCCCTCAACAGTATGCTTCAGCCAGTCTGCCTGTTCTGTTCCCAGCTCTGTCTCTGGTGAATCCTCTCACCTCCCTGGACTCTGGCCTGTACCCCAGGTCTTGTATGCATAAATACATAAAATATTTTTTAAAAATCTATTTAAAAAAAAAGAATTATCAGGAAAGAAGTGTTTTTTCTTGGGATCACTAACCTGATAGAAGATCAGCTTGCAGTTACCATTTTACCACCAGGAAAGGAACCCCAGAGATTAACAATGACAACATGCCTTAAGCCCCTGGATCCAGCTGTGCCTGAAGCCTATTTATACCTGGATTTTTTTTTTAGTCACCTACATTTTAACTAGTGTGGCAGGTGCTGCTGGTCATCTATCGCTATCTATTTTTCCTTGCTTCCTTATCCTGATTTTGTTTAAAGCAACAATGCAGCTAAGCTGAAATACTTAGCTGGACATTGTATAGCTTCAGGTGGCCATGAGACAACAAGATGAGCAGCAGTGCTGGGGGAAATGTCATTCCCCCAAAAAGGACAGACGCTGGCAAAGTCTCTTTTCCCTAGCTTTTTGCTCTTCTATCTTTTTCCTGCCTGCATTAGAAATGCAGTGCCGGTCTCTGTATTTTTGGTCACCTGTGAAAAATAACCCCTTGCTGATTAAGCGATCATACTTGCATTTCTGTTACATGCAGCCAAACACAATCCTATTGGCAGAGTGGGCTTTCTGCATCTGCAACCCTTGCCTGGCGCACCTTTTCCAAGAGCTGTAAGGAATGTGAGCAGAAAAGAGGGGGGACTGGGGAAAATAGCTTTGACTTCTCCCCTTGCTCCAAGATGATCACCCACCTCGTTCTCTCATCTCTATTACCCAGCAAAGATAGCAATCTAGAAGAACCATAAGTTGTAAGTAGGGAAGAAAATTGGCCTTTAGCAAGGACTGACTCCAGGAAAGATTTCAAAATAGTAAAAGTGGAAAAGATTCTGAAGAAGCACCAGTTGCAAGCTTCAGCACAAGCTCTGGGTCCTGTGTCCTCTCAAGGACTGTCGCTGACCAGGGATTGGCCCTTCACTTGACCAGGCAGTGTCTCCAGACCTGTGAGGGCTCAGGGGTTCAGGGGTGCCAGATCTCAATGCTTTGGCAGAGCCACTAGTGTCCTGATGTAGATTGATAAGATGTGAAATCCTGGCACAAGTATGGCCTATGAAGGAAACATCTAGAACTTTCAATCTTCAAACTATTCCAGGGCCAGGTGCATCTTAGTCAGTTCCAGGAGACTAAGATGGAGCTGGCTGTATGGAGACCATGGTCTGGGAAAGTGACTAGCTGGTTCAGAGATGTCCCTCCAGCAGCAAAGGGCAGGACTGTGAAGCTGTCCACAGTCACTGCAGCACGAGTTCGATCCCCGGCCAGGGAACTGACCCACATGGCACATCAGACCTCTCTTGCCTCGCCCGCTGCTCCCCCTAGTAGTGTGTTTCAGTCCATCTGCCTATTCTGTTCCCCACTCTGTCTCTGGTGACTCCTCTCACCCCCCCACACCTCTGGCCTGTACCCCAGCTCTAAATGTATAAGTAAATACATTTTTAAAAAATAAAATAAAGTCTTATAGCCCTTAGTACATGGGATCTAAGTACCATAACATTTTATAAAACTTAATGAGTAAAATCTCAGAATTAAAAAATTGTAGAATATTAACACAAGTGACTTTATAAAAACAAGCTTACGTCCTTGGAATTTTAGAATTGTGTAAGTTCAAGGAAGCATAGAATTGTTATTATTTAACTTAGAGAGTTTTAGAATAAAATATGTAGTGTAGGAATTACTACATTTTAAAGTCTTAGAATCATAGACCTTTGAATCCTGAGACAGCAGACCCAGGGACTGCAGAGGTCATTCTCTCTGACCTTCCAGCAAAGGCAGTATTTACTCTCCAGTAATCATGACAGGGAATGATCAGCTTACAGTATCACTGAACTGGACCCAGCACAAGAGAGGTATAAGCAAATAAAAATGTCCTTTTTAAATGCAATCAAAGAGGGGAGGGAGTGTGGAAAGAGGGCAGGAGGGGTGCAGAAAGAGGGGAGGGGGATGTAGAACAAGGGGAGGAGAGTACAGTGTTTCAAGGTAATAAGAAGGCAAGCCATTGACTGGGAGAAAATATTTGTGAAAGACACCTCTAATCAAGGACTAGTACCAAAAATAGACCCAAAAAACTCAAAACACAACAATAAGAAAACAATCCAATTAGAAAATCGGCCAAAGACCTTACCAGACACTCACGAAGGAAGATACACAGATGGCAAATAAGCACATGAAAAGATGCTCCCATCATCTGTCTTCAGGGAAATGCAAATTCAAACAATGAGATAGTACAACATACCTACTAGAATGGCTAAAATCCAGAACTCTGATGATGCCAATTGTCGGGCAGGAAGCAGGGCGAGGGGAACTCACTCACTGCTGCTGGGGATGCAGAATTGGGGCGGCCCTTTGCATGTCAGCTCTGCAGCTTCTACAAAGCCCAGCATAGTCTTAAGCCTTAACTTCTGTGTGAATGTTTATAGCAGCTCTATTCATAGTGACTGAAACTTGGAAGCAACCAAGATGTTCTTCAATAGGCAAACAGATAAATAGCAGCCCGTCCAGACAATGGAATATTATTCGGTGACAAAGAGAAATAATCTCTCGAGCCACAAAAGACAAGAAGGAACCGTAACCACATACTGCCAGCCTGAGAAAGTCATAGACTGTAGCTTCCATGCATGTGACATTCTGGAAAAGATAAAACTGGGGAGACCATAAGGATATCAGTGGTTGTCCGGGCCTGGGGCTCAAGGTGAGGGTTTAGTAGGTGAAGCAAATGAATCTGGGGGAGCAATGATGCAATATGTGATCCTATAATGGAGGTTACATGAAATTTTGCATTTGCCAAAACCTTTAGGCTTTTACAACACAAAAGGTGAGCTGTAATGGAGGCCAAGTTCTTGAAAGTCATTTAGGAGATTGGGGATTGCAAGGTGATATGAAGAATAAGACAGAACAGTCTAACTTTATTATTAATATAAGACACACTATCTCTGAAGGATTGGGGGAAGGGAGAAAGCTGATCTAAGTAACTCCGGAAATGAATGCAGTCTTTAAGTTTAAGGGAAATGTGCAGATCATGGTACTCTACTTGACAAAGTTGTTTACCCCAAGGGTAGGGGTTAACACTTCTGAACCCTCTGTATCTTGGAATCAATACTGGAACTAAACAGTTAAGTCAATGTTTGGCAGTGAAAGGCTTCAGATAAGCAAGGGGAAGAGGCAAGAATGATCATTGGGGTAATGGATTTAAATCAGAAGCATCAGTATAAACTTATATTCAGGGGCCTCCCTGGTGGCACAAGGGGTTAAGACACAGCATGATGTAGCTATCCGCAGCCACTGCAGGAAGAGTTCAATCCCCAGCCAGGGAGCTGACCCACATGGCACAGCAGACCTCTCCTGTTTCATCCACTGCTCCCCTCAGCAGTGTTTCAGTAGATCTGCCTGTTCTGTTCCCCATTCTGTTTCTCATCCCCCCACACTCTTGCTTGTATCCTAGTTCTTATATGCATAAATAAGTAAATGTTTAAAAAGTAAAAATTAAATTAAAAAAATAAACTTACGTTCAGCTTAGTATACAGATGATTACACAAAGGTAGAAAGACTAACGAATATAAGAGTCAGGGTACACACCCTCATCTCTTTGCTCTGCCAGAAAAACAATGATCCCCCCCACCACCATAGCAATGAGCATACCTGGCACTCAAATCTTGGTTTCTAAGACCATTCTCCAATAAAAAGAACCAGACTCCCCAGAGACATGCTAGTCTGGTACTAGAGGTAGAAATACATGCAAGCCAAAAGAAGTCTAAAGAGACATGATGAGTGTTGTAATGTGTCACGGGTGGGATTCTGAAGCAGTAGAAAAACATTGGGTAAAACTAAGGAAATCAAATTCAAGTACGACTTCAGCTAATGACAGGCTACGGCATCCTAGTATTCCATGCCCAGGGGTGATAATAACAGGAGAAACTAGGTGTGAGTAGATGGGAATTCTGTACTATCTTTTCAATTTTCCTGTCTATCTAAAACTAATCCAAAATTTAAAGTTTAGTCAATAGAAGTAAGGATTTCTAAATGTCCATCAACAGAGCAGTCAACAAACTGCTATATCTCAGCCACCGAACATGACTCCTCAATAGAAATGAATGATGGATATGAATATGATGCCCCAGTAGAAATGAAAGGTATGCCATAGTGTTGATGAACCTCCCAAGCATGAAGTGCCAAAGCATGATTACATGGCAGGCCAGAAAAGAACACCGACAGCATGATTCCATTCTAGAAAATACAAATTCACCCAGCGTGGGAGAAAGCAGATCTGGGGCGGCCAGGGAATGGGAAGGTGGAGAGAGACAAGAGAGAGACTTAAAAGCAAACTTCTGCAGGGGATGGGTATGTATATTATCTTGACTGTGGTGATGGTTTGGGGGTGCGTGATATATCAAGACTTATTAAGTTGTACACTTGCAGCTTATGCAACAATTGCATATCAATTACACCTCAATAAAACTGTTTTTCAAAGTGACTTTCTGGAGAGACACAGGAAGGGAATGATGATATTTATGGCCAGAGTCTATGGGGGACAGTCGAGGTGGCCCCACACAAGTGAGGCTGGGCACAGCCTGCCCTCCTTACTTCAGGGAATTAGCTCCCTGCTCACAGGACCTCTCTCTGATGGTTAATTCCTCTCCCCAGGAGAGTCCTGGGAACCAGGGCTCATTAGTCGAGGGCCCGGCCTCATGGAACTTCCTGTTTGTTAAAGATTAATGGGGTGTCTCCTGTGCAAGAGCAGAGGGGTCTCCTGGCCTCGTTTCTTCCAAATCAGCCCCCTGCCATGACTCATCATCAGTCACGGGGGAGACGACGCCTGGAGCCCAGGGAAGGAGGATCTGGGAGAACTAATGGGCCTCTTCCAGCCTCTCCGGCAGGCCTCCTGGCTTCCTCCAGAGACCAGAGAAGGGGAGGCCATCGACTCAGAGTCCTGGTTCCTTTTTAACACAACTCAGACTCGCAACCATCCAAATGGGGTGCTCCCTCTTCAGAGCAGTCCCTTCTAGAGAATTCTGCCCAGGATGCTGCAGTAGCCACAGACAAAGAGAGGACCCACCTCTCTACTGCAGGCATATTCAGAGCAAGGCTTTGCTTTAGCCCATCTGTCCCCCAGCTATGTGGATGTCTTCTCTGACCCATGCATTCCATTTCTGGACACAGTCACAGGTCAGCAGCAGCCAAAATGTTGTGTTTTTTCCTTCATGTCTGTAATTTCTTGTTTCGTGTCTCCCAGCTCCCTGCAGTTCTTACCTAGCTTTGTCCCCCCACTGCTATTGCCAGCATTTCTCTCTGTCTGGCATACAGTTGGTACTCAATAACTGTTTGCCGAATGACTAAGAGATACCTCATCTCTCTCTGTGTCTGGACTCTGAGGCTGCAGTTCTCTCCATATCTACTGCTGCCACCACCCTGGGCAGGCCTCATCCTATCTCACCATCACTTCTTCCACAGCCCCCTCCAGGGCCCCCTGCTTCCTGTTTTGCCCACCCCTACATACCCAGTAAGTTTCTAAAACTGAAACCCTCAGGCCCCAAGGGATCTAACCACAACCCATCCCTTTCCCATCTCCCTCCACTTGTATCTGGTCTCAACCCCTCCCCCCAACCCTCTCCAGCCAATATATCCCTTTGCCCCTCAAATGTCCCCAGCGTATTCCTACCTTGGGGAGTTTGCTGCTTCCTCTACCTGGTGCTCCCTCCCCAAGGGTACTCAGCTTCAAGCCTGGTCCCACTTCAGAGCCCTCACACTCTCTTACTTCTTTCTGACCCCTCTTCTACTAGATCAGAGACTAGAGGAAGTACCTGGGTCCAAAATTTAGAGGGCTCCAAAAAACTGGGTACATCCATAAATAAAGCTTTGAAAAATCAAATTTAATATCATGGCCAATCCATGATAAGCCAAATGTCCACCAGTTGATAGATGAGAAACAAAACTTGGTCTGGCCAGACAGTGGAATATTACTCAGCTATAAAGAGGGATGGATTACCAATGCAGACTACAGCGTGGAAGAACCTGGGAAACATGCTAAGTCCCAAAGGACTACCTACTGAATTTACACACATCCAGAACCAGCAGAGCCAGAGAGAGAAAAAGCAATCTGCAGCTGTCAGAGGTTCGAGGGGGTGGGGGAGACTGTCCACAGAACACCAGGTTTCTTCCTGGGTGATAAAAAAGGTTCTGGGTTGAGATGGTAGTCTGGCTGCACAACAGTGAACGCACTAAAACCCCCAAGGTGTGCACGTTGAAATGGCTAAAGTCATGAGGGTTTTTTGGTTATGTATTATTAAAATTTTTTAAAATCTACGACAAACAAAACACTCTTTAAAATAAAGATGAAGTCCCTAATGGTTCAGTTGAACCGTTACTGAACTTGAGGCAGGAGAAGCCACTGGCCCTGTGTCCCTCCTTTGTCTGCAGGTCTGCGCCCCCTGCTTGCCAGTAGCGCCCCCTATGTTACCCCGGGTAATTTTCTTCATTTTCTCTAATGACTGTTGCTTTATTCACTAGCTTCTTTACAGTGTCAGCTTCAAGAGGGCAGAAAAGTTTGCTGATCGAGGTAGTACAGGCTGCTGCACCAGTGCCCACTCTGCTCAGCACACAGTAGGCTCTTAAACACACTTGTCGAATGAAAAAGTTAGCTGCCCTGATATTGGAAGAGGGATGGAACAGAGACCAGAAGAAAGAGCCCCACCCCACCCAAGCCTCCTCCCCCACATCCCAGCATCCCAAGGCCAGAAAGATTCTGGTTGGAGAAGCAGCCTGTGGCCTGCAGGACCCAGCAGATCAAAGAAGCAGCCTGCCTGCTCCCAGATCTTTTTCGGACAAGGCACTGGCAGGAGAGCCAGCTCAGCTCAGGAGGCAGGCCTGCCAGTGGAGCTGACAGAGAACAGGCTTTGCTCTGGGGCCCCCAGGCAGAGCAGGCAGAGAAAAGGGGGAATTAGCAGTGTTTGCTGAGCAAACATGGCCGGGTGGGGAGAAGCTGCCGGCAGAGTGTTTAACACACATCTTGTATTTGTGGGCAAATATCCCCAGTCTGCCAAGCCCCTCACTGGGGCTGATGATGCAAGGAGGACAAGAGGAGGGAGAGCTCTAGGGAAGGGGGACTGAAGAGTTCGCAGGAGATGATCCTGCAGGGATGCGAGGGAGAGAGCAAAGGGGCTCCACCAAAGGGCATCGCCCTGGGGCTGAGGTCACAGCCATGGAGAGAGCCCACTCTCTTGCCCCTGCCTCTTCCAAACCTGAGGTTCACAGAGGCTTTGGGGGTGAGACAGCTGGAGTCCTTCAAAGGGGACTCGCCCCATATTTACACTGTGTGATGATGAATAGGTTATATGACATCTCTGGGCTTCCACCTCATCATTGAAATAACCAGCTAAGTGTATCTAGGGCATGTATTATGGGGACTAACTTTTCTATGCCTCAGTTTCCCCATCTGTAAAATAGGGACCATAATAATGCCACTTCATTTTTATTTTTTAAAGTTTTAAACTTTTAAAGTTGTGAGAATAATAACTCCATGAACATTTGTATACCTTTTATACTCCTTTGTATACTTTCTCGGCATTCATCTATCCAGCTCTACTTTCTTCTCTTTGTTGTACCTTTTGCCATTTCACGTAGTGTGTGTTTTCTAAGAACAAGGATACAGCCTAAGCACAGAGCTTTAGCCTTTCCCCTGTTACCTCCCGTGCATGCTGTCAATGTATGAAATAGCTGAGTTAATAGTTTGAAGCACTTAGACTAGTGGCTGGCATTTAATAAGTGCTAATAAATAGTATCATTTTTGAAGTCAGTGTTATGTAGATTGCTACTATGTTGTCTCTGTGGTCATTTGGAGCAAGAGGATGATTGCCAGCACCTTCTGTGACCCAGGGCTGCCAGCAGCTGCTTCACCTCCAGGCCCTGAGGTGTTGCTCCAGGGGACTGAGGGCAGGACACAGGGCAGCCCAGCAGATGGAGTCCACCCAGGCGGTAGACTTTTGGGAGTCCAACATTTGGCCTTTTGAGAACTGTAAAGCTACCTCTCCAGAGCCTCATCTGGGGTCCAGATGAGGTCCAATTTACCCCATCTTCCAAATGGACCCCTAAACCAACTATGACCAGAGTGAAGTGGAGGGGTCCACTCCAGGGAGACACGGGCTGCCTGAAGTCCAGGTTTTCTGCTCCAACACCTCTGCTCCTGGCACAGGGGGACTCTAGGCCAGAACCACCTCACAGCACTGGACTTCAGGCTTTTCTCCTGCACAGGGAGGGCGGGAAGAAACCTGAGTTCTTACATCCACCCTCCAGGGTCACGTCTAACTGGACTTGCCACAGGACTCTGGACCCAGCTCTTCCCTGAACAGACAGCTTTTATTTTTTTTCCTGGCAAAATATAGCTCTTTTTTTTTTTCTTACAGTGTTTGCTTTCTTTTCTAGGTGTGGTCCCCATAGAATTTCCACCACCAACTCACCCGTGCACCATCACCATAGCCCTGTGTTCTTCCTGTCCGTGCCTTGATCCCAATCCCTCCCTCTCCCCTGCAGAATGTCTCTGTTCATGGCTGTGTGTTTCTTTTTATTTTGTTGTGGAGTTTTGTTGTTGTTATGTTTTTACCTTGATCCCCTATATTCCTCCTATAAATGAGACCATCAGGTATTTTCCTTTTTCCGTCTGACTTATTTCAAAGAGCATAATCCCTTCAAGTTCCATCCATGTTCCTATGAACGTCTCTAATTTATCTTTTTTTGATTACTGAATGGTATTCCATTGTGTATATATACACCACATCTTCTTGATCCAGTTGTCTATTTGGGAGCATCTGGGTTGATTCCAAGTCTTATCTGTTATAAATAGTGCTGTGATAAACATGTGGGTGTATGTATTTTTTTTTTAAAGATTTATCCACTTATACATACAAGCACTGGGATACAGGCCAGAGGTGGGGGGGGGGTGAGAGGATTCACCACAGAGAGCAGGGAGCAGAACAGGCAGATCAACAGAAGCACACTGCTGAAGGGAGCAGCGGACACAGCAGAAGAGGTCTGCTGCACCATGTGGGTCCCCTCCCTGGCCGGTGGCAGGGATCGAACTCATGCTACAGTGGCTGCGGTTTGCTTCACAGTGCGTTGCTTAACCCACTGCGCCACCAGGGGTGCCCGGGGTGCGTGTATTCTTTTGAATTAATGTTCTGTGTCCTTTGGCTAAATCCCTAGGCGTGGGATTGCTGGGTCCTATGGTATCTCCATAGGCTGAGGAATCTCCACACAGCTTTCCAGAGAGGCTGGAGCAGTTTGCACTCCCACCAACAGTGTAGGAGGGTTCCTTCTTCAACACATCCTCACCAACATTTGTAGCTGCTGGTTTTTTGATATGTGCCATTACTAGTGTCAGGTGGTATCTCATGGTGGTTTTAATTTGCATTTCCCTGATTATGAGGGATGTTGAACATTTTTTCATATGCCTGTTGGCCATTTGCATTTCCTTCTTTAAGGTCTTCTGCCCATTTTTTGACTGGATTGCCTATCTGGTTTTTGTCCAGTCGTGTGAGTTCTTTGTAGATCTTTGTGATCAGTCCCTTATCAGTTGTATGGAGTGCAAATATTTTTTCCCAATCAGTGGGGTATCTGAGCAGACAGCTTTGCCCAGAAATTTGGAAGGCTTTCCCCAACCCTTGAAAGGAAAGGAAGGATGGGAGTTTGCAGAGACGCTCACAGAGTAAGCTCATCTGTCTTGGATCCTGGGGCGGAGTGAAGGTCCCTGACATCACTCCGTGGGGATGGGGGGCAGTGGGGAGGAGACCGGGTTACGGGCCCCAGTCCTGCCCGTTGAGCCTCCCGTCCACGTGGGCCTGTGAGACAGGACATGGGCCCTGTAAGCCTCTGATCTGTCTTTGCTCCTGGGCTCAACAGTCTGGTGCTGGCTGAAGACTTTATCTCTTCTCCCACCTCCCAGTCCTTCCCCATGTCCTGTTTGCCTGCTTCACACCTTCCCTCCACAGCTGGTCACTTGCAAGCCTGCAGGAAAAGGAAGACCTTCAGACTTACTAGAGACAGAGTACTATCTGCTGACCGCCCTCCAACAGGGTGAGCAGCCCTGTCCCTTCAGCCCTTCACTGAGTCCAAATGCAGACGAAGCATCTAGAGTGTGCCAGATCCCGTGCTGGCCAGTGGGCGTGTCCAGGCCTGTCACAGGCCAGCGGTGGAAGCAAACTCCTAAACGGAGAATCATAGCCAAACCTGACAAGGCAGAGGGGGAGGCAGCACCCCACCATCTGTAGGCTCATTTGGACATGGGGGTCCTAGCCGTGCCCATTACAAGAGTGTGACCTTGAACCTGCGAAGATGGATCACTGAGTCACAGAGTCGCAGGGTGCTTGTCTTTAAGTTGAGGAGAATAATCACCCCCCTTCTTGGGGGTGGTAGTGAAGATTCTCTAAGATGACACGTCAAATGTTAGCATGGATGCTGAGTGGGGTCAAGGAGTGGGCTTTATTCAGGGTCTGTGTTTCCTGCATAAACTTACAAGGTAGCAGACTCGAAACCCATAAATTCCTGATTCTTTTGCTCTAAGTTCCTAGTATCTGTGCCTTGAGTTTACTCACACCTTTGTATCTGTGTGGGGACACCCCCATACTTGCACCATGGAAGTCGACTGGCTCTGCAAACCAGAAATGAGATAGGGGGGTGGGGGTAGAGGGAGGTTTGAGAGCCCGTTGTTAGAGCTTCAGAGCACACCACTGCCTACACCCTCCTGGCGGCCAGAGGCACATGGGCCTTCTCATGGCTGCTCAGGAGGGAAAAGCCATCCACTCTAGCTCCCCAAACCCTCCATCCACTCATCTCCCTCGGCCCAGCCTTGGGGCTGAGAAAGGCCAGACATTATCCCCCACCGCTGCCGTCTCTCCTAACCACTCTAAGTGTCCAGTTTCGCCGACTGCCGTATGCAGTGGGAGAATGAGGCAGCATTTTCGTCCTGAGAATGACTCCCCATAATTGAGGCTCCTACCTGCTATTTCTCTGCCTTCTATTTTGCCCGAAAAATGCCTGGCAGTAATTGTCCTTCCTCTGGCATGGAGAGGGAGCCAGCCCTTCTGCCGCTCAGACTCCCAATTGGGCTATTACAACCGGGCCCACTTTCTCTTAAATGGCCTTGTGGCGATGTGGACATGTGGGGAAGGATTCATCTTTCTCACATCTCTGCCAGAAAAAAGGCCGGAAAGCTCACTTCGTTGTCGAAAGTGGGGGGCAATGAGCTTGCCTCTCACTCATGTACCCACATTTGTTCCTCAGTGACCAGCTTATCTGGTGTTCCCATTTTATAGATGGGGAAACCAAGCTAGTCACTGCCCGCCCAGCCAAATTCCACAATGAAAGTGGGGTTCCACCCTGACCCACTTGGGGCTATGAGTAGGCATCTAGACACTCTTACCTGGAAAGAGCCTTTCCAGTCATTCAAAAGTCTATTAAAAGCCTGATGAGGCACTGGTTTTGCTGTAAAAGAATTTTTCACGTTTTCCTTTTGCAAATCAGTCGGTTGTAAGGAACTAAGGAATTTCCAGTTGGTCAGGAAGGCCTGGCCCTGCCAAGGCAGGCTTGGGAACTTCTTACAGAGTGAGAATGATCCGGATGAAAACGAAGGGCGTACAGTTTCAAGGGTATAAATATGAGATGCAAATGATTTTTGCGGAGAAGGCAAAACTTGGCAAGCTGGCTCCCTCTTGCAGGAAGGGAGGTTGGAAGCAGCCAGAGCAGCCAGAGACAAGTTCCTCTTTGGTTCCAGGCTTGGGTGGGCTCACAGGTGTTCATGCATTATCCGGAAGGAAGGAGGGAGGGAGTCAGATCATGCGTGGAAAGAAAAAGAAAACCTACCCCACAAATTGTTTTCCCGTGCAATGAAATACTTGTGGATGTGGCACTGGACAATGAGTACAGCTGAGCTAAGCAAGATACCTCCAGAGACTTTAATAATGATGTTACAGGGTAGGGAGAGGAGCACTCTAGAACCCCCAAACCTGCCCTCTCGAATGGGTTTTGCCATTTGCCGCATTAAGACAACATATAAGACTTTTAATGGAAAGGAACTTTAATACAATCAGGGTACAATACAGAAAGGACAAAGAACATAGTGACTAAGTTAAGCATTTAAAGTTACTTATTTCTTTGAGGGTAAAAGTTTAGTTAAATAGGATTGGCCCAAAGTAAGGCCCAAAAGCCTGCCACACGTTTAAAGGACTTTTTAGTAGCAACTTATAGAAAAGGGTCAGAAAGGGTCAGACAGATCTGGGAGGAAAAGAGCAAAATCAAAATCAAGATGAAAGCTGCCATTGTTAACCTCCCCACAGGTCTCTCACCCACATCTGTTCCAACCAGTCCAAGACCAAAAAGCAAGCGCAGCTTTTTCACATGTGGCTCTGCTTTACGTGCCTCCTCCAAGCTTTTTTGCTGCTCTCCATCCTGCTTCCTTCCTTTCTTCCTCCTCTCTGCAGAATCTTTTCCTCCTCAGCTCCACCCACTTAGGGCGGAACCAGGATTCTGGAACTTTCCCCTCTCCTGGGACGACCCTGTTAGAATGATGCCAAAGCGTTTCCCCAGTTGAGTTAGGGGTTCACTTTTCAAAGGCAGCTGCCATCACCTTCCTACAAGTCTGTTTCCTGGTGGCCAAAGCCCCAGCCAGGACCCGGGTTCTGAAGCTGGGGGCTGAAGTTCCTCGAAGTGTAGCCCGGTCTGCGGGATTTTGACAGAGCTGAAGGCCCGTGTCAGCTCCCTGCAAGGACTTCCTCCTGGACCCCTCGGCTCCTGTTAGAGCTGCTGACCAAGCCCAAGCCTCAGATGTCTCTATTGCCCTGTCACGCTCACACAGCCACGCGCTCACACACTCTGTCCTTCCCCACACACGTGCCGCCTCAGCGCCTTTCCTGCCGATCCAAAGCACGGCAGGGCCTGATGGGGGGCCGGGTCTGAAGCCAAGGGTCTCCCCAGGCCTGGTTTCGGAGAGGGTGGGGCCTGGGGGTCTCCTCACGGAGAATCCCTTTCCCCTCCGCCCCTCCCCCTCCTCCTGCTCCGCAGCTTCGCTTGATCGGTGAAAGAAATACTTTGCGAGGATGTTAGGTCTTTGTTGGCGCGGACGAAGACGCAGTATAAAGGGTCTGAGAAAGTGGAATGGGGTGTGTGGGGTGGAGAGAGGGAGGGGGTGGCCGGGGGAAGAGGACGGGATTCTCCGTATCTAAAAGGGAATTAAAGTGCTTTTACTGGAGTGAAGAAATCAGCTGAAGAATAGCCAGGGAACAAAAGCAGAAAGACTGTGGACAAGCCCGGCTGAATAGGGCCCGATCCCCTTAAGTTTGTAAGCCCCCCTCCCCCGCCCTTTAAGCCTTCCTTACTTACTTCTCCTGAGAACAAACGGCAAGGAGGAAAACACGACGGGGGGAGGGGTGGGGGATGGCAAAACTAGGGGAGAAAAACCCTAAAATAAAAGGTAATCCCTCGGGCACTTTGCCCTCCTAGTGCCTACCGGGGATCTGATTAAAGGTCCCAGATGAAGCCGTTCCCCTATTCACATGCAAGGAACGGGATTTACAAGAAAAGAGAGAGGGAAGAATAGGCGGAGAGGAGAAAAGGGGAATTATTTGTGTCCCTTAATGCTTGTTAAGTACTCCTCTTTGCTGCACACCAGACAAGACAAGGTTCTGAACTCGCAGAGAAATCTTGCGCAACCTGCCCCCGCCCGAGGCCTCCCCCGGCCCTGGCCAAACTGGCCTAGGCCTTAAGGTACACACGCACGCGCACTCGCTCGCCGCCCCCGACCAAGCCAGGCTCACAAAGAGAATAGCAATTAACCTCACGTCCCTTGCTGACAGTGAGCTAATCAAACCAGCCCTCCCTGATTCTTGCTCTGTACCCAGAGCCTGGCGGTCTCAGCTGCCAGTGCTTTGGGATGGACTGAGAAAGGAAGAACCAAGGCTTGGGGCACAGAGGTGCCCACGGACAGGTGTGGCTGCCTAATGAGGCTCGTTGAGGCTCCTGCCCACCCCCTCCTGCTCCCCCAAACTTCCGGCTTCCCACTAGTTACCAAAGATCCTGCCTCAGGACCTTTGCTCAAACCAGGACTTCCCTGGCATGCTGAGCCCCACCTTCCTGGCAGAAGTAACTTGCAGCTCAGATTGGGGGAGTCTCCCCAAACTGACCCACCTGTTCCCCTAAACCACCTCACAATGTCAAGCCCAGTTATTACACACTTACTTCTTGACTTGTCGACACCTGTCTCCTCTGCTAGAATCTCAGAGGTGTGAAGGCGAGGAAAGGAACAGAGGCTGCTTCTGCCCTCAAGGGACTCCTTAGGGTCTCCCCCAGGAGGGGCTGCTTTCTTAATTCTTTTTTTTTTAAAGATTTATTTATTTATGCATACAAGCACTGGGGTACAGGCCAGAGGTGTGGGGGGGGCGGTGAGAGGATTCACCACAGAGAGCAGGGAGCAGAACAGGCAGATCAACAGAAGCACACTGCTGAGGGGAGCAGTGGGCACAGCAGGAGAGGTCTGCTGAACCATGTGGGTCCCTCCCTGGCTGGCAGCAGGGATTGAACTGGTGCTACAGTGGCTGCGGTTTGCTTAACCCACTGCGCCGCCAGGGAGGCCCTGCTTTCTTAATTCTTGCTGAATGAGTGAGCAAACAAACGAACAAATGAACGGACAAAGGACTGGGTCAGAACCAGGCTGATTCTTCGGTAGGCAGAGCAGAGCCAGTGCTGAGGGCCCAACAATACCTCCTGGGTCCATGAAAATAGCTTAATGTTTACTTTTTTTAAACTCCAAAGTAAAAATGAATAGAGCAGAAATGAATGTAGCGGTATTTTGTGTGTAATCACAAATCCAGCCAGATTATACGGTGCTTCCTCACTTTATGATGACTTTATGATGACTTAAAGTCATCATAAATATGGTGACTTTAAGCAAAATGACACAGAGGAAAGCTGATCCTCATTGTCATCCCTTTGGACATCTGTCAGTGCTGCAGCAAAACAGTCTGAAAACATAATTTAAAATATAATATAATTTTAATATAATTAATAAATATAATTTTAAAAGTTTGAATGAAAGAAGGAGCATATGAACATCCTAATTCAGCCTTGGGGCAGAGAGAACAGTCACCAGAGCAATGAAAATGGCACTTGTCAAGGGTACTCCTGCCATTGTGTGGGAGTAGGCCATGCAGGATCACGGGGATTTCTCTCACTAGTTTATTCATTCATTCAACAAACATTAGGAGTGAGTGTCTGTTGTATTTCAGACACTGTCAGGGGCTGTGGGTATCAGGGATACACAGGCCATGCTTCTCCACTTCAATAGTGTGAGGGCACAGAGGATACCAACCCCTACCATCTAGGTTCTTCTAGACTGGCAAATGATCCAAGAAGCATCAGGCAATTGATGATAGAAAAAAGGCAAAAAGAAGTTTAATAATTAATGGCCTATGGTAAAGAACCATACTTTGATGGTGTAATTGACATACATGTGAGGAATGGTGAACCTGTTTTCCTAAATCATATAGTGTTGTAAGCCAATATTTCCTCAATTAAAAAAAAAGGAAGGGAGATAAATCTTTTGTCTATGCTCAATAAATTAAAGAAAAGAAAAGTTGGATAATCACAGGTCTCTTTCCTGTGGACATGGGAGAGACCAGGCATGACCGAGTAGCTCCCACACGTGTCTTCAGCTGTCATCTTAAATAGCTTGCCCAAGACAGGGGAGCTGGGGAGGAGAAAGGCTGCTGGGGGAGCTTATGAAGGAAGGCACAGTAGACAAAGGTATGCAGATTTAATCCCTGCCTTCTCTGTTGAAAAGGGACAAGGGGATTTGGCATCCCTAGTATTTGCCATTACAGAAGTTTACATGTAATATTCAAAAGTCACCTCCACTCAACCTTCAGAGCCATGCCCATGAAATGAACTTTTGGTCAGAAAGATTTATTTGAGGGTGCAGAGTTTTGCTTCCCTACAATATTATCTCTTTGCCTTGAAAGCTTCGACCCTAGGATCACATCATTGAAAAAAAAATGGGCAACTTTGAAGGAAATGTTCCACTAGAATAGCCGATGATTCTAGTGATTCACAGAATGTGCTCATGAACCCTTGTGGCTGTGTTGTTGGTGGTTCTTGGCGTTCAACTGGGTTTGTGTGTCTGCATTGTTATACTTTTTAACTTTTTGAGTGAAAACAATATGTTTCCATTCATTTACTTCAAGGAACCTGGAATTATGTGTTGCTGGCATTTTGTTGTTATTTCAGAACCAACTCAAGGCAGAAATATTAAAAATTATTTAGGGCCTCCCTGTTGGTGCAAGGGGTTAAACACCACGCTACGAAGCAGCCACAGCCACTGCAACACCAAATTTGATTCCTGGGCAGAGAGGTGACCCACAGGGCGTAGCAGACCTCTCCTGCCTTGCTCAGCACTCCCCTCAGCAGTGTACTTCTATCAATCTGCCTGTTTTGTTCCCCACTCTGTCTCTGGTGAATCCTCTCACCCCCCCAACCCCACCCCACAGCTCTGGCCTATACCCCAGCTCTTATATGCATAAAGAAATAAATCTTTTTAAAAAACCCTCTATTTTAGAACCACTTAATTTATGACAAGTTTATATGGTAATAAAATAGATGAGAGCAGAGAAGGGAGGTAGAGAAATTTTACAATAGGTCATGGCATTGGTACTGGCGTCAGGATTTAAAGTGTTGTGTTTCTTTTTAAGAAATGAACACATGCCCATTAAAGAAAATTGGTAAACCCAGAAATAAAGGAAATTTGTAGATAGCTTTCAAAAATTCTACCATCCAGAGCCTGCTATTAATAATTCTACATATTCATATTTCCTTTCCATTTTTTTCATTCCCATGTACACATGCTCGCATTTTACCTGACTCTGTACAATCTTACACTTTGATTTCTCCACATGACAAATCTTCATGTAAACTTTGATCTTTTATCAAAATTCTACTTATATATTTTAAAATGTATAGTGACAGTTGTACTGATTCTAAAAGATAGATTCTAATTTGAAAAACTTCTAAAATATCAGAATCATTGCAGGAAATCCAGAAAGCATAAAAATCAGGAAAGCACAAAAATGTTTATTTATAAGCTCATTCACTAGAGCGAATCGTTAGCGACCTGTTAGTCTATTGTATGCTCATCTTTGGCCTAGGTGTAGACATAGGTCCCTGTCCTTCTGTAAAGTTCTGTGTCTTTTACTTTTGCCCCCAGAGGCTGTATAGCATTCCACCCTAACCAGTCCTCTATTGAAAATCATTGAGATCGTTTCTGGTGTTTCAGTATCCCAATAATAAAATGAAAATCATTCTAAGGTTATCATCTGCACGTCAAGTTCTTTCTTTGGGGTTGATCACTAACAAGAACAAAGCTAATCCCACCCAGATCGCCTGGTTGCTAGTAAGGGAACAGATCCTTACCCTTCATTTCAGAATGGATTCCAAAGATTATACCGGAAGAGCTGATCTCAGTGTCTTTTAATTGGGCATCATAATCTTTTTTTTTTAAGATTTATTTATTTATACATACAAGAGCTGGGGTACAGGCCAGAGTCCAGGGTGGTGAGAGGATTCACCAGAGACAGAGCAGGGAGCAGAACAGGCAGACTGACTGAAACACACTCCTGAGGGGAGCAGTGGAAGAGGCAGGAGAGGTCTGTTATGCCTTATGGGTCCCCTCCCTGGCCGGTGACAGGGGTCGAACTCATGCTGCAGTGGCTGCGGTTTGCTTCACAGTGCGTTGCTTAATCCACTGCGCCACCAGGGAGGCCCAGGGCATCGTAATCTTCAGGCATCTTTCTTCACTTATACTTTTCTATATTATCAATAATTAAAATCTCATTTCTTTAACTTGCTTTTTTACTTTTTATTACTTCTTTTCATTTCTGCTTAGCAAATAGAATAGTTCAGCTCATTTACTTATATTTTCTGTTTTTACTTGTCATTGTTTTATTATATTTATCATATAACTTCACAGCTTTTGAAGGTCCAGCTCAATAAATTCTCACCAATGCACGCACCTATGTAATCACCACGCAGATCAAAATATAGAAACATCCAGTGCCTACAAGACCCCTGGGCCCTAGACCCCTGGATACCTCTATCCCCAGATGGACCCCCATTAATAGGGCCTCTGCTCTGACTTGTACGTTATCATTGAATTGCTTGGTCTGTTCTTGAATTTGGCATGAGTAGACCCCCATGAGTACCTACTCGTTTGAATCTGACTTTTTTCACTCATGCCACTGTGAGACTCCTGCTCATGCTTTTTTATATACAACTATTCTTCTTGGAGTTTAATGCTTCTCCTTCAACCCAGCAACATCCAACAGGTTTGCTTCTCATGGTTTCTCCCCACCTCCACTGCATCCCATAGGTCAAGCCGCCATTTTTCTCACCTGGACAGTTTGAGCAGCCTCCTCACTGGTCTTCCCCACCTACACTCTCCACCCACAGCCACTCTTCTCCCCATGAAGCAGGCAGATCAGTCTTTTAACCCTAAATCCGATCAAACCATCTCTTGCCTCAAGGTTTCCATCCACTCCCATTGCCCCCACCTCCTGGCCCCAAGGCCCCCGTGGATCTGGCCTGGTCAGCCTTTCCAAACTTACTGGTACACCTGTCCCCATGATCTCTCAGTTCCATTCATACCAGCTTTTCTGTGCCCTCTGCCTAGAAGACTTATGATCTAATTAACTCCTCCTCCTTCAATATTTCCCAACAAAACCTTCCAGAACACACACACATCCCACCTGTCACCAATATCATATCCCCATGTTACAGTCTCTCGGATCTCCCAGTATTTCTCCTCCTACATCTTCCCCCACTTTATAATAGTATGTGTATGTGAATAATTTAATAAATCTGTCTTCCCTGCTAGATCACAAACTTCTTTTTTTTTTTAAAGATTTATTTATTTATGCATACAAGCACTGGGGTACAGGCCAGAGGTGTGGGGGGGTGAGAGGATTCACCACAGAGAACAGGGAGCAGAACAGGCAGATCAACAGAAGTACACTGCTGAGGGGAGCAGCGGGCACAGCAGGAGAGGTCTGCCACACCATGTGGGTCCCCCCCGGCAGGCAGCAGGGATCGAACTCGTGCTGCAGTGGTTGTGGTCTGCTTCATAGTGCGTTGCTTAACCCACTGTGCCACCAGGGAGGCCCCTAGATCACAAACTTCTAAAGGTAGAGTCTGGCAGAAGTTCGTTCCTGCAGGCCCAAGGCAACACAGTTACTCAAAAAAAATCTGTGCCAAGTATATGAATTAATAAATGCTTTATTTTTTTTCCAAGATTGGAGCTTAATCCCTTTCTAGTTTTATAATCTCAGCTAAACTTCTCACTAGAGCACCATGCAACCACTTCTACATGTGAATTTATTTTATTAGCTACAAAGCCTTCATTTTTCTCCCAAACTCTTATTTGTGCATTTCCACCTGATTAGATGCCCTGCACAGGAAGACAGGGAGTAGGGAGGCCCAGTAAGAACCCACAAAATAGCCAGTACATTGGCTATAACACGAGGCCCACCCATATGTGACATGGGGTTCCCCCTCCTCCAGGCAAGTCCTGTGAGTTTTTTCTGGGTCTTATTTTCTTCACTTGAACAAAGGGGCCAAAAATCCTTTTCTTACTTACTTGCAACAAATAAGTAAATTGGAAATCACAAAGTGGAGAAGATTAGGGACAAGAGGGATGGTGAGCTTTAGTAGTCTGGAGGTTGAGTTCAAATCCCAACCCTGTCTCTTACAAGCGTTTCATCTCCCTGGCCTCCATTTCTTTGTCTGTAAAACGGGTCTAGTAAAAGTGCCCAAGAGTTAACAGTGATGTACGTGAAGTACCAAGGAGAGATAGCAAGTGCTTAGTAAATAACTACTAGTTAAAATATAAATTAGTTAAAGTTAAAATATAATTTAAGGACTAGCTTATGGGTTAAGTTACAGTTCTATCACCTCTACAAGCAAAGTTTGAGCCCCGGCCAGGAAGCTGACCCACATATGGCACAGCAGACCTCTCCTGTCTTGCACACTGCTCCCCTTAGCAATATATTTCAGTAGGTCTGCCTGTTCTGCTCCCCACTTTCCCTGGTGAATCCTCTCATACCCATACCTCTGGTCTACATCCCAGTTCTTCTACACAAAAGTAAAAATTAAAAAATGGGAGTCTAGGATGGTCCACTGGGCTTAGACATCAGTGATGAAAGCAATAGGAGCTGTTTTACTGAGCTCTGCCACCGACTATATAGTGTGCACTGGTGTGTACAATACACACTGTGCTTATAACATGCGTGAGTTAATCCTCCTTCTTGAATGAGAAGCATCCAGACATCAGCACTTGTCTAGGTTCCAGGAATACACAGTGAGGAAGACAGACTAGGCCTCTGCCCTTATCGAGTTAACAGTCTACAAATCTCTATCATTAAGAAGAAACTGACCATAACTGTTCTCAATGCATTGACTTTAGATCACTACTCCCAGCCCAGCCCAATCAGAAAATACGTCCCTGTATGTGGGCTTTGAAATAAAAACTTCAGGAGTAATGGCCAAATCCCCTCACCTTCATCCCTGATGCCCCTCAAAGTCTTTAGCAAAAGAAAGGAAAAATCAATTGGGCATTTGGAAGGCACACATTAAGTAGAGGTAGGTGCCTTCCCCATAAACCAACCACGCGCACACACACACGCACACACACACGCACACACACACACACCTCAATTATACCTCAGGAAGCAGAGCTAATGGAAGCTAGATTGATTCAAAGATAACAATTAGGGAACAATTTTAATCCCTGCTGTGATTGAGACACACAGTTTATTTTTAATTTGTATCCATAATAAAAAATAATAATTAAAAGGGCTGACAAATCACAGCTTTTGCTGAGAAATTAGACTTACACTGCCCATCTTCACCCCCTCACAAATGAGATCCTCTCTCCTGCCTTCCCTCCCTTCCACAGGCACATCTCCATCACGACTTGATCTTGCACGGGAGCCACAGACCCCATTTTAAATATAGAGATTCATTAATTAATGGAGATGGGAAGTGAACTTTTTCAGCATCTACTATGCGCCAGGTATTATGCTAGATATGTTCACTTAGATGATTTCATTTAACCCTTGTGGCAATTCTGTAAAAAGGAACATTTGCAGGAAGAGACATGGAGCTACTTATGGGAGGTCACACAACCATATATGACACCCCTCCACGTGACCTGAAGTTGACCTGGTCAGATTCGCTCCTCACTTCACCTCTCTTGGGGCTGGGCATTAAGCTTTTGTCCTCAATAGAAGTGCAGCCCCACACACAACAGATTTTTTTTTTATTTTGGTCTTAGGTTTTACTGACAAAAACTGATCATGATTTCTTTTTTTTTTTTAATTATATTTAATTGTATTTGACATCGTTTGTAGTCCCCAGGGGTACCCACCACCATTTTCACCTGTGCATCGTCACCTCAGTCCCTTGTGCTCTTTATGCCCTCATCCCCATCTTTGCCCTCCCCTCCCTCCACCCATCCCCATGGTCCCCTGGGTTTATCTTTGATCTTTTGATCTTGTTGAGTTTTTATTTGTTTGTTTTGTTGTTTTTGGTTGTGATTACCCATTTCCTTTAGCTTTCTCTTGTTGTTTTTGTTTATTTGTTTTGTTTTCTTCTTTTTTATTTTTTGTTGTGGTTGTTGTTCTTTCACATTCCTCCTAAAAGTGAAGCCATCCGATATTTTTTCTCTTGCCTTCTGGCTTGTTTCACTGAGTATAATTCCTTCTAGCTCCATCCATGTTTCTATAAATGTCCCTAGTTTCTCATTTTTGATTGCTGAATAGTATTCCATTGTGTATATGGACCACATCTTCTTGATCCAGTCCTCTACTTTTGAGCATTTGGGCTGTTTCCAGGTCTTACCAATTATAAATAGTGCTGTAATAAGAATAGGAGTACAGGTACTCTTTTGGATCGGTGTTTTTGTGTCCTTTGGGTAGATCCCTAGGAGTGGGATTCTGGGTCATATGGTAGTTCCATCTCTAATAGGCCGAGGAACCTTCCTTAGTGCTTGGATTAACTTGCATTCCCACCAGCAGTGTAGTAGAGTTCCTTTTTCTCCACATCCTCACCAGCATTTATTGTTGTTGGTTTTTTTGATGTATGCCATTCTTACCGGTGTAAGGTGGTACCTCATTGTGGTTTTAATTTGCATTTTCCTGATTATGAGAGATGTTAAACATCTTTATATGCCTGTTGGCCATTTGTATATCCTCTTTGGTGAAGTGTCTTTTAGGTTCTTCTGCCTATTTTTTGATTGGGTCGTTTGCTTTTATTTTCTTGAGTCTTGCGAGTTCTTTGTATATCTTTGTGATCAGACCCTTGTCTGTACCCACAACAGATTTTGCCCCAATTTCTGTTTCAACTCCAAGTCTGAAGCTTGAAAGAAAGAGCAGGAGGAAGACTTGCTGAGTTCATCTTCTGAAGCTCTGGCTGATTCCTTGGTGAGTCAACCATTATTAGGAAATAAGTTAGGGAGGGAGAGAAGGAAGAATAGAAGAAAGAGGAGGAGGAGGAAGAGAAAGAAGAAAGGAGGAAGACAAGGAGAAGAAAGAGGAAAATTAGAACAGAAAGGAGAAAGCTGTGAAGAAAGGAGACAAAGATAGAAAATTAGAGAAAAGGAGGATGAGGGGGAAAGGAAGTCAAGAAAGGAGAGCATCCTTTCCACAATCTCCTCACTGCCCGCTATCCCAGCCCCGTACATCTCTGCATGCCTAGCATGGGGGCTTCCTCCTCCACCAAGACTTCCATGAAGTTCCTCCCTAGCTGAAAACCACTCTCTCCCCAGATTTTCCAGCATTGTTTTCTTACCCTTGATGCTCTACTCCTGACACCATAGTTATTTATGTACCTGTGTACAACTAGCCCAGAAGCACCCCAAAGATAGGAACTACCTCACTTCCTTCCAGGGTGTGGAGCATGGGGGCCCTTTTCTTTCTTCCTGACACCTTCCTCTTTAACCCATATGTTTTGTGAACAAACTACTTCTTGAAAGTCCTGGAGAGCCTCCCTGATGGTGCAAGGGGTTAAATCGAAGTACTATGAAGCTATCCATAGCCACTGCAGCATGAGTTTAATCCCCGGCCAGGGAGCTGACCCACATGGTGCAGCAGACCATTCCTGTCCTGCCCGATGCTCCCCTCAGCAGTGTATTTCAGTCGATCTGCCTGTTCTGCTCCCCACTCTGTCTCTGTCTCTGGTAAATCCTCTCATGTCCCACACATCTGGTCTATACCCCAGTTCTTGTGTGCATAAATCAATCTTTAAAAAGAAAAAAAGTGCTGGAGAAAGAAGAGAACTAATTAATAATAGACGTAGGGAAATAATAATGATACTAGTTTCCAGTTGTTGAGAGCCCACCAGTGAGGTACACAAGTCACTTGACTTCATGGTGTCAGTGGAGGCTCTACCACGGGATCACCTGTGTTCAGACCCCAGGCCTACCACTCACTAGTTATGTCACCGTAGCCAAGACCCTTGTCATTTCTATGCCTCAGCTTCCCATCTGTAACAGGGTTACCAAGGGTATTAAGTGAGATAATAGCATTTCAGACACAACCTACCATGTAGTAAGTGCTCAGTAAAAACAAGTTGCTGTGATCATTATTATCAATAACAGTTACTGACCCAGTTTCCAGACCAATAATGGCAATTGTCCCTTACTGTGCCAAGTATGGTAGTGTGCTCTCTTACAGACACAATTTCATTCATCTTCAAAACAGCCTGATTATTGTTCATCCATTTCACAAGTTCTCTCAGTTAGTTAAGAGGCAGAGCTAAAAGTAAGATCACAGACAATGTTAAAGGGTCAGGGTTCTTGTCCTGAGAGACAAGAAAGAGAAATTCTTCCTGAGGAGGCAGGGGATTGGACAAGATGAACCTAGGCAAGTCTCAGAAACCCTAGAGTTGGGTGTAGCGCTCACCTTAGAAGGTTCCCTGGCCCTGGTCCTGGTCTGTGGGGAGAGCCTTGTTCAACCTCTGTCCTTGGTGCTGAAGGAGCCAAAGCCCCTCTAGACCCTCAGAAACAGACCTTGATGGAGTCAGATAGTTCTCAGCATCTTTGAAGGTAACACCTTTTCCCATGATACTTGCCTACTAATTAATTGGGACCCAAAGTACTGGTTTCAGTAATTTTCTAGAATTCCACAAGTCTTAATCATCTATCTAACCTCTATCTCAAACTCCATCAACTACAGAAGGGTCTACTCTGAATTCAGTCCTCTTTTACAATGTTTGTCCTTCACAAACCAGTCCCATGTACATAGAGGGTGTCAGAGGTTGTGTTTTCCTGGAAGCTCAGCATAGACATGGCACCAAATCCCTCCTGGACAAGAGAAAAGTCTGCCTATTCAAACCAGTGTGAAGAAGCCCTCATTCATAAATGAAATAGACATCTGCCTCCTTGATTGGAATTTAGAGGCAGTAGATATTACACACTCAACAAACCAACTTAACTTTGTGGGGGACAGGGAGGAGGGGGGACAAAGTTCAAGTGCAAGAGACAAAACACCAGGTCTGTCTTGGGTTTTAACTAAGGTGTGAATGGCTGATAGACTTCATCTCAGGGTGGTGCAGGTGTTTGGAAATTTGAGAAACCCTGAACGGAAGTTCTTACCACTTTTAGCAGGTGAATAGAAAAAGGCCAAACCTATATGCTTGGTACACGATGCATGATGTGCAAAGAAGGCCCTTTCTCCAGGCGCTTCCTCACCATGCAGTCCTCAGTCTTCCCTCCTCTCCTTATTCTTTGCTCCAAATATACCCAGTCACCTAAAAAATGATTTTTTCTTTCCTTTAATTATCATCTTTGGGGAGGTGTCATTTAATTGATTACCATGCCAATGGATAGATTTATTTGAACTATTAAACTGCCATCTTTGTAGGTCAAAGTCAGTCAAATATAAGCAATTTCATATTACCACCATAAAACAAATGTCCTGAGATGCCTCAGTCTTTCCAGAAACAAGATGTGAATTTGTGTTTTTGGAAAGGTCCCCTTAGCCAATTATCACATGAAGGACAGTAGAGGGGAGGGACTCATCCCTCCCGTATCAAACCTCACAATAACATTTACAGACAACAAAACCAAAAATCACCCCTAATGCCCGGGGCCTTCTATTCAGCTATTTTTGAAGGAGAAAAAAAGATATTCTCCTCACACTTGGCAACAAATTGGCTTAAATAATCTGCATCACCGTCTCTTGTCTCCTCAGCTAATCATGTTGGTAAATGGTTGGTATTTTTTTTTCCCTGTGGCCGCTGCTAGGAGGAGGGAAGATGATGGAAGCTGGGTGGGGGAGGAGGAGGAGGAGGAAAATGTTTTGTGATAGATGACTGATTCAAGAACGCCTTTGATATTCTTGGTTAACTTCCTCACAGACACAGAGAAGTGGATTGGTCAGACAGCTCCCCCTGTGTGGCACAAACAAGAAACATTAATTAAAAATAATTGCCACCCCCTCCCCAGAATTAAGAGTGTGATGTTCAGATTCGTTTTAAGAAAGGTAATTTGATGCCGATAAATTACAATTATAAAAACTTCATTACAGTCAAGAGCAATCTATCCACCATTGTCCTAATTACACATTGTAGGAATAATGAATGCTAATGATTTAATGTACAATAATTACCACAATTGAAAAATAAAATATAATAATCGCCATCGTTATTGTTATCAATAATACAGATATTTTGGCATGACTGATCTCTACTTAAGGCTGAGATAAAATTTCAGGGTTTTTTTCCCCAATTAGAAACTCCTCCCTCCCTCTCCCCCAGCTCCATCTTTATTAAGACAAGACATCTGCAGCAGAGAATGGAATTGTTTTGCTTCTTCTGAGGAGTCAGGGTTGAAAGGTGAAGTTCAAGTCTACTGGTCTCTGGCTATTAGATGACCTTTGGTTTCTCCCTGAAAACCTTTTGGAATGGGAAGGAAAGGGAAAGCAATTATTCTGATGTGCAAAGGCTTCTGTTTGGACTGAAGTTACCCTCCAATTCTTTTTTGAAACCATCTATGACTTATTATTGCAAAGAGAAAATCTCCAAAGTGTCCAGATCGGGTTGTGCCAAGGAGCGAGGGCCCTGCAGTCAGGCTGCAGGGTCAAGTCCTGGCTCCACCACCTACTGACTGTAGAGACCTGAACCAAGTCTTCTGACATTTCTATGATTTTCATTTCCTCCTTGCACAAAGGGGCTTAAAATAATGTCTCCTTTGGGGCTTCATGACTCTCAGTGTCTTAATCCATGTAAAGTAGTGCCTGGCACATAGAAACTGCTCTAAAATCATGAACAAAGACATTTCCTGGGCATGCTTCCATCTGCCTTTCTACTCTTTTCTCCGTGCTCCATCGTGTACAGTCCTATAAAGCCTCAACAGTCAACTCATCACCCTTGAAGGATAGTCTGCATGCTCCTCCCTCCACTGCGAGTGTGCTCCCCTCTGCTAAGCTCGACACTCATGCTCTGGGAAGCCTCCCCACTTCTCCCAGCAACACCCACAATCCCATCCCTCCCCTACCTTTGTCCGTCCTCCTACTTACAGCTCTGCAAGTCCAATCCCCTACCCTTTGTTTTGAATTAACATTCTCTATTTCTAGGTTTTACAATGTATATTCCCAAGTAAAAACTAGCAAAGGTGTTGAAATCAAGAATCATATTTTTTTGCCCCATTTCTATTTCTCTTTACCCCACACTCTGAGTCCAGAATGAGGCTTCCATGTTTGTGGAGTTTCAGAAATGCAAAAGAAAGTCTTCTTTACACGGTATATTGCTTATTTCTACAAGTAGGTGTCCTCAATATAGGACAACTAGAAAATACAGAAAAGTACAAGGAAGAAAAGAATTTAAATTGCATTCTCATAACCCAGAGAGGATCACTATTTTATTTTATTTTTTTATCTTGCCATGGTATATTTTTTATATAAATTTTTTTAAATTTACATATATTTGACATCAGTTGTAATCCCCATGTATTCCCCATCACTGTAACACCAGTGCACCATCACCTCAGTCCCCCGTGCTCCCGTCTGCCCTCCACCCTTCCCCTCTTCCCTCCCCACCAAGTGTCCCCAGTTTTTCCTTGTCTTTTCATTTTTGGTTTTTGTTTCTTTCTTGTTATTACTATTATTATTGTTCTTATTCCTTTCTTTGTCTAGTTCTGTTTTGTGTTTTATAAGGACTTTTAAACACAACTGTCTTAGGGCATTATAGATGTCGGTAACAGCAGATGATCTTACCTAGTACTTTTCATGTGTTTGTCCTACTCCAGGTGGTAAAAATTATACTTGTGTTATTTTATTTAATCCTGGCAATGACCAATATAGGAGGGCACAATAGGCTATGGCATCTCCAGTGTAGAGAGAAGAAACTTGAGGCTTTGAGAGTTAAGCCCTTTGGCCCCCAACACCAGACCCCACCCTTTGTCTTTCAGTAGACATTTTATCATGAGTATTTCCCATGCCACTAAATTACTTTAGTCATTTGTGCAGCAATTCATCTTATGCACATCCTACCATTTATTCCATCCAGCCCCTCCAACTGGACATCTGGTTGGTGTATCATTTTTCACCATAATAAACACCTTTGAAGTCCATTCTTTTATATCATTCTTTGTGCACATTCTGAATATTTCCTTAGGATGCCATCTTAAAATTGGAATGATGGGGTCAGAAAAATGCCCCCCCATCTGCTTTGTTGAGATATCATTAATATACAATAAAATTCACCAAGTCTAGGTGTGCCAGGCAGTGTGTTGACAAGCTATATACCACCACACTAATAGTGACACAGAAGATTTCCTTCACCCTGAAAACTGCCTCTTAAGGTTCATTCCATCTCCCTTCCCCGATTCTGGCCCTAAGCACGCCAGGACCTGTTTTCTGTCTTAGGGTTTTCTCTTCTCTAGAATTTCACGCCAGTGGACTTGTACAGTACACCTTACACTGCTGATGTCTTCCCTTCAGTATTTTATTTTTGAGATTCATTTGTGTTATGTTTATCAGCAGTTCTCTCCTTTTTATTACTGAATAGTATTCCACTGCACAGACATGCCACAATTAGGATCCATTCACTGATAGATGCTTGAGGTCTTTCTGGCTTAGAGTTGTTAGGAGCCACAAGGTGAAAAAAGTTGAAGCACAGGTCTTTATGTTAGTGTACTTTCATTTCTCTTGGTGAATACCTTGGAAGGGGACTGTTGGATCATAAATAGTAAGAGTGTGCTTAACCACTGAGCTTGGGAAGAGAAGGCACTGAAAAGACATATCCAACCTCCCACGGGGTGGTGTGGACTTACGCAAACCACAGGCTGAGAGCCAGAAAGCCAGGTGCTCCTGCGCCAGTGCTGTGCATCCGTCCCCACCCACGCCCCCACCAGACACTGCTGCCTGAATCCCCATCCACCTCTCCCACTTCACCTTGTCTCCCCATGTGACCATCTGCAGCACCCACAAAGGGTTTCACAAATCCTGGAACCTTTTGAGTGCAGGAAAATGATAGCATCACCATCATCATTTTTTTTAAATTTTTAATTTGCTTTTGCATAGAAGAACTGGGGTGTAGGCCAGAGGTGGGGGGCGGTGAGCAGATTCACCAGAGAAAGAGTGGGGGAGCAGAACAGGTGGAGCTACCGAAACACACTGCTGAGGGGAGCAGCGGGGGAGACAGGAGAGGTCTGCTGGCCATGTGGGTCAGCTCCCTGGAGGGGGATCGAACTAGTGATAGTGCTGAGACTTAACTCCTAGGCCACCAGGGAGGCCCCTCATCATTACCTTAAATCATAAGCATTGCTTCCTCCAGGACAGCAGACACTGCTTTGTTCACCTCTGTACCTGCAGGAGCGGGCGGTAGTATTTGAAACATAGTAGGCACTCAATAAATCGTCACTCAAGCAATGAGTGACCACCAGCTAACATTTTCAGAGTCACTTTGGGACTGAGTGCTTTATAAGACTTGTTTTCTTTAAGCCACAAGTTCCTGCAAAAGGGCGCTATTTTAATTTTCACGTTCAAAAGGGAAAACGGGGGTTCCAAGTGGTAGAGGAGCCCCTTCAGGGTCACACAGAGGGCTCCCAGCGTGGAACTTGAGCCCATCACAGCCCAGGCACAGCTCCGGCCTCCGGTGTTGAGACCAGGAAGATGAAGCCATGGGGTGGGAGTGGAGGAGCACGCGCTACCCGGAGCTCCCCTCCAGCGTGCAGAGGAAGATAAAAATAGCCGGCGGGCGGGCGGCAGAGGCGCGGGAGACCCGGCTCTCGCTGGCTATCGGCGTCCTGATTTCTGGCACAGGGAGCGCGGTTCAGGAGAATCGGTTCTGCGCGCACCTCTCAGAGGCTAGCTGAGCTGCAGGTGAGGACAATGTAATTAAGAAATTAAAAGGTAATTTCCAGAGACGCTGCCGCTCGCCGGGCAGCGCGATCACCTAATTGATGGTGCGGCGGGCAGAGCCCAAGCAGGCGCGGCGCCCGCGCGCCTCGAGCGCTGCGCCCCCCTGCCGGCTGGTGGTTGCGCCATCGCCCGGCTGGAGGCCTGGAAGTCTCCGGCCCCCTGGACTTCCCGGGAGTTCCCAGGGGGAGGGCGAGAGTGAGAGCCAGTGACTCCCACCCTCTTGCCGGCGCTTTCCTCACGCTTTCTTCCCCATCTGCCGCCCTCGAAGTGATAGAAGATGCAAGCTCTTGTCTCTTTCGCACCCCGCCCCCCAACTTTGACTCTCTTCAGTTCCCTCTAGTCCTCTTCCAAGCTCTATGTAAATGCCTGTTTCTGTTTTTCTTTGCTTTGCTCACCAGTCTCTGTCTCTGTCTCTCTCACTCTCTCTCGCCCCACTTTCCACCCCTCTATCCCTGCCCCCCAGGTTTCTGTCTCCCTCTCTCCTATTTCCTTCCTGCCTCAAAATTCTGTCTGCTGGGCCTGGAAGGAAGAGCACATGGGTGACCTTTCCACCTGCAAGAGCGGTAAGACTGCCCCCACCATTCCACCTCCTGCTCCTGCACGTCTCTCCTGGGGGCTGATCACTGCATGTCCCAGCATGAGCCCTGGAAGTCAGCCACAGAGCTTCCTTGGACCCACTTGGATGCCACATGGAACCTGTGCCCAGCAATGATGGGCGGATGGGAAGGTGTGCCGTCCTCAGGTGAGTATTGGGATGGATGTGTGATTGGTTATATAGATGTGCGGTGGTAGGTGGACAGTCTGGGGCTGACTGCTAATTGGATGGGTGCGTGCACAGGTGGGAAAATGAGTAAGAAAAGCTAGGTCGATGATGTTGGTAGCTGGATAAGGAGTGCTAATATAGGTGAGTAGGTGGATAAATGAATGGGTAGGTGAGTGTGTGGTCATTGCATGACTGTATAGTTGAGGGGGTGTGTGGGTGGGCCAGCGTGTTGATGGGTAAGTGGGTATATAAATGGCTGAATGAGGATAAAGGTAGGTGGGTGAGTGGATAGATAGGAGAGGGAGTGAGTATTTGGATGCATGGGAGTGTGTGTTGGTGGGTTTTGTGGTGGATGAACAGATGGTTTGATAAATGGATGAACAGGGGAATGGATTGGGGGGGCATTGATAGATGAGGATATTGATGGATGAGTAGATGGAAGATGGGTAGTTGGGCGTATGGACGAATGGGCTGGTGAGTGAATGGGTGGATAGTGGTTAGGAAGAGACATGCGAGAGTGGATTGTGTGGCTGGGTGTGAGGGTGGACAAGGGGGGTGAATGCATAGATGAAATACATGAAGGGTGAATAAATAGCTAGCTAGAAAAAAGGCACAGATAGGTAGGTGGTGAGTGAAATGGTAGGTGTGAGTGAACTCACAGGAACAGAAGTATGATTCTACTGGTGACATTAAGAGGAAGCTGTTTGATGGCAAAGTCAAAACTTGCAGGTATGTGCAGAATAAGACTGTCATCCTCCAGGGTGTTTTCCAGCGCTGGGGGTCTCAAGGGCTTTCCACGTGCTCGTTATACATGAGCAGGCAGACCTGCCATGGGCACCACTACTTCCTGCTTCTTCCATCTCTCATGTACCCAGTGGGCACAACATCAGCCCCATGGGGCTGGAAGGGAAAGGAGAAGTACTGGGCGTCAAGGCTCTTTGTCAAGTGGAACACACACCCCCAACCACCAGTGCCCCAATATCAACCAGTGGGCTCGATCCCAGCCCCATTACCACCCCACTCCTCTTACTGAACCCACCAGCTGCCTGGCTCTTTTGTAACCCCTGACCTCTCTTCCAAAAGACCCCTCCCCAGCATCTCTACTTCCCCAACCCCACTTATTACTTAAGGTCCAAGTCTCTCACTCACACCTGCTCCTCCAGGAAGCCTTCCCAAGTTGCTTCCCCCCACTCTAGAGGGCCTTTAATTAGGTGAGTGAAATTGAGCCAGGAGGTCTGAAATCTTCTGATGTATGCGTCTAGTCATCTCTGTGTCTCTGGGTCTCCTCCCACCTCCACATCCACCATGGTCTCCCCAACATATAGAAATAGCTTTTTGTTCACCTCTGAATTTTCCGACCTTAGCAAGGAGCACACAGCACACAGCCCTTCTCAGGAAATGCTTCCTGAGACGACAAAGTGAGGAGCATGACAAACCCCACCCGCCTTGGCAGTGCCATTCTGCCTGCTCACCCTTCATTAATGTGTCTTCCCCATTTCTTAGAGGGGAAACTGAGGCTAATGAGGTTGCTCAACTCTCCCCTCCCCCCCCCCCAAAAAAAAAACCCTGCTGTCTCTCTCCAGGCCCTAATATTCTAAGCCAAGTTGTGTGGAATGCGGCTTTGTTCCAGGAGACCTAAGAGAGGTAAATGGAGGTGGGGTCCATTGGGGGATTAGGGAAGAGCCTGCAGGGAATTCCTTTCTCACTGGGGCTTAGTGGGGGGCTGGAGCTGGATTTTTCACCTGCTAAGAATTTGTCCTGAGCTCTCTCCCACCTACTGGGAATGCCCAAAGCCAGTGAGGCCACCTGAGTGGCCATTCTTAGGCCAGCACACCTGGACCGAGGAGCAAATGAGAAAGGAGTGGGGGGGAGGAAGTAGAGGGAGGGATATGCTTTCCTTTTCCCTAAAACTCTGGCTTAGTTTTAAAATCACTCCATGCCGGTATTTGCTCAATCCCTAAGACTGCATCCTATGACTGCTAGTCGGGTCCCAACTTCTCAAGGAAGGAACCCCAGGACTCAGGATGTCCACGCTGCCACTTCTGCCTGCCCCGGATGCTATTTGTGACTCAGGACTAGCTACCTGCCCTGGGTCCCACTTTGCTTCTTGGTAAGGTAGTTACCCAAATGCTAACTGCAACATAGGGAGATGTGGAACGCCCACCACAACTCACGAAGAAGGTACTGCTGTCACCCCCATTTTACAAATGGTGAAACTAAGGCACAGGAGTCAAATAACTTGCCCAAGGTCATGCAGTTGTTTTCGTTTGTTTGTTTTTAAAGATTTATTTTTTACTTATTTATGCATAGAAGAACTGGGATGTAGGGCAGAGGTGTGGCTGATGAGAGGAGTCACCAGAGACAGAGTGGGGAGCAGAACAGGCAGATCGACTGAAACACACTGCTGAGGGGAGCAGTAGTCGAGGCAGGAGAGGTCTGCTGTGCCATGTGGGTCCCCTCCCTGGCCGGGGATCAAACTCAGGCTGTATGGGGTGACAATGCTTAGACTTAACCCTACACCACCAGAGAGGCTCCAAGATCATGCAGCTATTAAGCAGTAGATGAAGTGGGGACCCAGTTTCTACCTGACTCCAGAGCCCATGTGCCTTCCATGCATTAATTCAATTGGTCATGTATTCAATAAACATTTGGCTGAGCACCTACTGTGTGTCTACCCTGTCCTTGGTAGTGATCAGGACAGCCGTGGTCCTAGCTCTTGTGGAATCTGCTACCTAAAGAAGACAAAAAATGATTGTATTTATTTATCTGTTAACTTGTTTGTGGAGTTTAGCAATGAATGCTATGGGAAAAAGAGGGTAGTCTAAGGCTGCTTTGGTCAGGGGAGTCCTCTCTGAGAACCTGATGCTGAGGACCAAGCAGTGGAGCAAACATATAAAGTTAAGAGTGGAGCAAAGACCAAGAGTACAGGCCCTGCGTCAGGTGACATTCTGCTGTGTTCGGGGAACAGTGAGCAAGGAGGGTGGGACGGGAGCAGAGGTCAGAGGGGCTGGAGAAGGGTTCTCACTGCATTTCCTTGGTGTGGTTTCTTAGCTGGACTTTGGGGACTTGCTATGTGCTGACCCCACCTGCCCAGGTTTCCACCCAGCACCCACTCTGGAACGAGGCAGGTGGGAGAAGGAATGACAGTCCAGCCTGACTCACGCCCAGGGCTGTATGCCAGGGTGCTGAGGTTGCTTCCTCCACCTACCCACCCTCCCAGGGAGGGAATCACTGCACCAGAGAAAAAAGAGTCACTAGCTCTGCAATTCCTTTGGAACCAAAGTCACTGACCCCCAAACGTTCCTCTTTCAGGCATACTTGACTTAACTAAGCTAGCCCCCATGGGGGTGGGGAGAGTAGTAAGGGAGGTTATATTCCTATTTATCCTTTTGGAATCAAGGGCAATTTACCAATCTCCCTGCCTCTGAAATCCCTGTCCCTTCCAGAACCTGTCCCACAGAGAGCGCTTCTACTGCTTTCTCACAAGAGTGGGAGTATGATAATGGAAACTTGGCTCTCCTAAACAGGCAGCTGCCATCATCACTGTGCCCAGGAACCAAGGACCCAGCCTCTCTGAGTCCCCATTTCTTCATCTAGCAGATGGCAAGACTTGGGAACAATAGCATTGGTCTCTTCCTATACTTGGGAGCCTTGCAACATAATGTTAATTTCTGCTTTCCTTGAAGACTGGTTTTTCCAGTGCAGGGCACATGCATGGCCACTTCTGATGAGGGGAAGTTGGGGTTCACTGAGAACTTGATCAAATCTACCAAGCCTTGATTGGAGACCATGATGGAGTCTCTGCATCTCCTACATCTCCATGGCACCTCCTCCCAGACTTTTCCCTTGTCTGGCAGGTTGTCTCTGCCCACCCCGCCCCCCACCTCAGCATCACAGTGAGGGTGGGAGAGCATGAGGATGACCTCTTGGCTGTGGTGGTGGGGGGGCTGGGGGTTGCCCAGCCCTTGCTTTCCCCCTTCTTCTTTCCTCCTAGAGAGGAGTGAAGGGCTTTCACACCTGTCTGAGCTGACTCCAAGTGTGTGATCACTCTCCCCGGGTGTCAGTGCGGCTGAGAGATTTGTGATACCGCCTGGTTCCTAATTACCTCCCTCTCTGCACTCTCTCCCTCCCAGCTCTCCTCAGACCTGCTGCCTGCACCTCTGTCATCTTCACCTGCCAGCCTGCCTGCCTGACTCCATCTGCGGAGGAGAAACAGGGCTGGGAGCTGAGTGAGGGGGCTTCTCAGGCCCCACAGCACGAAGCTGTGTTACCTACGTGCCGAGCTATACCTCACGAGAGGAGCACAGTGGCATGGGTTGCAGACCCTCACACGCTGCAAAAGACCCACTTGCCAAATAGGGTCTATGCCAGGGACACAAGCACGGTTTAGAACAAGGTGGAAGTATCATGCACTGTATCCTCAGACTAAAGGAAACGGCATGGCTGTCTCACTAAATGCTGCAGAGGCATGTGCCCCAGCCCAGGCTCCAGAAAATAGGAACTCGTTAAAAGGTGCAAACCCAGGACAGGGAGAGTGAGGAAAAGGGGAATTGAGGCAGGAGAAGATGGGAATTAAGCAAGGTGATGTACTGCTGTACTGTTTGCTGCTTCTTGGAAAAGCACAGCAGGTTGGTTGACCAGTGTGGATGCATCACTCTGCAGGGAAACACAGATGGGCATGCCTCAGAGCAGTCCATCAGAGGAGAGAAGAGGGTATTTATCTGCCTGGCTACCTTCTTAGCTTGATTCCCATTGGTAAAAGTACCCCTACCTCCATTTTCCCTTCCCTCCTCTCCCCACTCCCACTCTTCACTTCCTGCATCCAAGTTGCATTATGCAAGCCCATTGACAGCTGCTTGGGAAGTCATAGTAATAATGTAGTATCTCCTCTAAATCCAGCACTGGGTTTGTAGCTGATGGGCCTTTGGCAGCAGAATTGCATGGAGTTAGTTTGCTGAAATGGTGATTGATGCTAAGCAAATAAGTGAGGTCCAGAAAGCCAGTGAGATCAGAAGACTCAATCACATAATGGATTTCAATTTCCATTCCTTACAAACTTTCATAAAGCAACATATGTACTGTTGGAATTTTTAAAACATTTCCATATAAATTCAGGACTGAGACAATGTTACCCAAATCATCACTGTTATTCAGCCTTGTGCTTCAGATACGAACCAATGCAATAAGGCAAGAAAAACCTGAAGTATAACATTTGGAAAGGAACAAGTATCATTAGATTTATGTGATATGACTAACAAAAAAATTCAAAGGAAGCAATGGGCAAACTATTTCAATTAACAACACACATTTATAAATAATTATTGTTTCCTTCTCCCTTCTTTTTCTGCCTTTGTATCCTACACAGAGAGTAGAGACAAGGAGAATTTATACCCATCCCTTGCCCCTGCTCTGCAATTCACAACCATTTCCTCTTTTAACCCACCTTGATCTCCTTCCCTGCATTATCTGCAGGTATAAATTCTACCTATATCTCAAGTCCCAGGCCAAGTACCATGATGTTTGTATAAAACCTTTCTTTATCCCCCAACCACGAATAGGCTCTCTATCTTCCAAGCTCACACTACTGTATCATTCATTCATTCTCCAGTTCTCCAAAGGCTCCTACCTTTGATTTGAGTTATTTGTGACCTTATCCTGTCTGCTAAACTAAGAAATGGGCATTTTGAGGCCAGAGATTTTGAGACAAAGGATACCATTTAGTGACAAAGAGTACTTTGATGCTTGACAGATTCATTTTTAGGGCTGTGTGCTCTTAAGCAAGTTCTTGACCTCTCTGAACTCTCTGAGAATATTATTAGAGTTACTTAGATATTTATAGTAATCAGGAACGCATTATATATGCATTTATACATAAATTTAGCAAGCTCCCCAGCACACGATGGAAGTAATACTCACTATCGCTACTTGTGTAATCCCTAGAATGTAGGACAACACCCAGTAGGAGTCAGAGATGCTTGATGAATGACTTCCATTTATGGTCATTCAGCAAATATTTCTTGAGAGCTTCTATGTGCAGAGCAATGTGCAAGATGCTAGAGATGCAAGGATGAGTAAGATCTAAACCCTGGTCTCTAAGAATCAGAAAAATGTAATGAATACAAGGAACACAGAGGCAGAGAAAGTCAAATCCAAGTCCACTGTGATCACACTCATAACCCAGGACCACCAGTGGTTGTCCCAAGGTCGAAGTCAGCACAAGACATAGAATTTTATGTCATTGCATCCTTAGGTCAAGAACGTGGACCCTGGACTTAGACAACCTGTGTTCAAATCCTAGCTCCTGTATTTAGCATTTGGGTGAATTCAGGAAAATACCTCATCTCTGTCTCTTGGTTCCTCTTCTGTAGAATGGGGATAGCAAGAGTACCCACCTCCTAAGGTTTCTATAGAAGTAAAATGAGATCATCAAATGTAAATGACACAACACCTGGCATTTACTAAGTGCTCATTTAATGCTAACATCCACTTCATCCTCTTGTTCTACAGATGGGGGCAGGATTTGTTATAGGTCACACCAAGCTATGACCAGGTATTAGCTCCAAGGTCAACTTCACCTTGGGGTTTCCACAGTATTGGCCAACTCTGGCAGCCTGAGAGCCTGAAAGGTTCAGGGAGATGAGCACATGGGCTTCTCAGGCCCTGTTCAGATAAAACTGAGCCAGCATAAGCCTGGACCACAGGTGCTGGATTAGACCATGGTCGTTCTTCATCATTTCCAGCAAAATCAGTGTTCCTTACTTGGCAGGAAGGCACTGCTCCATCTGGGCACCTCTAAATCTCCTTCTTTCCAGGCAAGGCATCCAGTACCTTGGCTCACCTAGCTTGGCTGACATCATCCACACAGAACTCTCCAAAACAAGGGACATCAGAGAACCATCAAATATGGACTGTCTCAATAAAGAATCTCTCTCAGTATTGAGGTGGGCAGATAAATTAAGTGAAGATAAATTAGATGAAAAATTAGAGAATACCAGAACCCTACTCATTCCAACCCCATTGTAAAAAATAGATATACACCTAAAAAATGAAAAGGTGTCCAAATATTAGTCAAAAGCACTCCCATTGGAGATGTCTGAGAATGAGATTACAGGGAATATTCTACAGTGTGTGTTCCCATCACGTTTTCATTAGAAATTGTTTTTCTAATTGGAAATAATAGTGTTTGACAAGGAAAAAGGGGTCCTTGGGTCTGCCAGGGAGCAGGAAGAGTTCTAGAATCTTCTTTTCAGAGTCAGAGAACACCTGCCCAGGCTGGGGAAATTCCAAGCTTTGGTGCAGAAATGTTCTTGATAGGGAAGGAAAGCATGTGATTCCAAAGAGATCCTCTCTTTCCTTAAATGTGTACGTCTGTTCCTAAAGTGTCTCAATGCTAGGCAAGCACAGTCAAGAATACCTTTCCTCTCCAGGAAGGGAGTCAGGCATCTGGGGATGCTGTGACAGAGGTAGCAGTTTCACTTTACACCATTTTGGTACCTTTTGAATTATAAACCATGTGAATTTATTACCTACTCAAAAAAACAAATAAAATTTTAACCATAAAATAAAATACTTTGTAAGCAGCACTATGTACAATCAGTTAAATGTATATACAGATGTATGGACAAAACAGTCATTTGAAAACAATGAATTAATTTTAACATGCTCATTAAGAAACATTTGGTAACTAACAAAATGGAGAAAAATATATGTTTTCCCCAGAGCCCTGCCACTCAGAGACAACCACTATTAATATTATAGCTTATTTCTTTCTAGTCTCTTTTCTACGCATGGGAGCTTCATTTTGTTTTGTAGTGTTGTGGTTTGGATCATTCTCTGTTCCAGTTTCAGAAATTGTTTTTTAAAGACGTAAACATGGATAAATGCTTGCAATATTATATCACAGTATAACTTTGAGCATCATTCTTAAAGGCTGGTATTGGGTCCTCATTTGTGAACAAAAGTCTCAAGAATTCTGCGAAGAAAATTCTGCAACCAGACCCCAACTCCCAGGACCTAGAGTGTGAGGCTGGGGTGAGACGGTGTCAGGTTATGGGGGGTGCATCTGTGAGGCTCTTGGGCTGTTAAGCATAAACTGATAACACCTCCGATCTCAGATCTGCAGACCCCCCTCTCTCCCCAGCGCAGAGAGAGACCCGCTGATGAATGCTGCGGGGCTCGAGGGCCTGTTTGCTGTGGGACCAGAGGAGGTGGGGGAGGGCCCCAGAGGAGGCTCGCCTGAGCAAGAGTGATGGAGGTGTGGGGCTGGAGAAAGGAGCAGAAAAGAGGAAATGATGGATGGGAAGGAAGACAGCCCAAGATAGGGAAACTGTCAAGAAAGGGTGAGGGGTGCCTGGTGGGCGCGGTGTCTCCCCTCCTCCACTCAGGGGAGGGGGACTTTCTTGGGGCTGAATCCACACAGGAGCAGCAAAGAGCCAGAACAATGATGCCTCACACCGTTCCTGAAGACCTACTGTGTGCTGTGCCCTGAGGCCCCCTCCCCTCATGCTCAAGGAGGAACTTGATTGCGCCCAAAGGAGATCGAATGGGCTCCTGGGGAGGGGGGCTGGCTATGGTGGGGAGGCATGAGCTGAGGGTACAGCATGTGCGATGGGGTCCTGGGGTACATGAGTGTGCAAGTGTATGCTGGAGGCACAGAGCCCTGAGGGAGGTGAGACGTCCTTATCCTATGGGAGAGGAAGGAGAAGACAGGAAAAGACATAAAGATTGAGAGACAGGCAGATGGAGAGATGCTGGGGAGAGATAGGTGAGGGAGGGAGCAGAAAGGGATGTGGGGGGGGGAGAAACAGGGCTGCCTAGTTGGGGGGAGGTTCACATGCAGCTAAATCGGGGTGGGGGGGGATGACAGAGCTTTAAAAAGACAGACAGAATGGCACTTGAAAGGGAAAGGGAAGGGGGAGTGACAGGGACAGAGGGAGTGTGGTGACTGGGTGCTGACAGGTGTCCTGGAAGAAGCTGCAATGCGGCCCACAGGAGACCTTGCCTCCCCAGCCCACCCTTCCGGATCTCCTCTGGATTCCTGCTGCCCCTAAGGGATCCCCCTTCTCTGACGTTCAAGGGCCCCTCGCTGGTCCTCAACCCCCATACCCTGCCCCACCTCCCTGTCTTGGCCCAGACCCTTATGTGGGGCTCCCACCCTCTTTTCAGTGTCTTAAGACCATGTTTTCATGCCCGAGATTCACACTGAAAAATAATTTCCAAGAATTTATTCCTATGAAAATCCCCACTCTCCACTCTGATGCACACGGTTCCTTTCTCAACTCATTCTTTAAGTACAAAGATAAGTTGGCTCTCAGAGCAACATGGAGGAAGTGGAGCCACCTAGCAGGTGAAGTCCAGACCCCAAAGATGGTACCTAACTGAAGTTTGGGAGCCATGGTCTCTTCTGAAACTGCCTTCCAGGCCTCACCTCCTCTGGGAAGCCCTCCGGATTGCCCCCAGGTTCAGAGGAGGGAGGCATGGGAGATGATGGCCAGCTTCAGCGAGGATGTGCAGGGGAGCTGGACCTGAGGATGCCTTGGGTGGCCCAGGCATAAAGGGAGGATGTGTTCCTGCAGCAGGAACGGGCAGAGGGAACTTTATCAGCAAAGGGAGGATGAGAAGGGCAGGACATGCACCACCCCGTTTCCCAGGCCCCCACCAATCCCAGCTGTCAGCCCCCCTTCCTCCCTAAATCCCCCTTCCTTCCTGCCTGTCTCCGTCCCCTTGCTGTGGATCTTACCTTTGTTCCCATTCCTGTAGGCAGAGCCACGTCTTAGAGTGACCCTGGCCAGGCTGCAGCTGGGACTGTGAGGGTGACATTTTCATTCCCCCAGCCTTTAAGTAGGAAAGGTCAAACCTCATGTGTGACCCCTCCTCTCCCCATCCCAGTCCTTTGCCATCCAGCACAGAAGGGCAATACAGTCATCGTCATGCAGGTGGGGAAACTGGGGCCCGGAGAGGGAGGACGCCCTGTCCAGAACACACAGCACCCCGGCATGGCCTTCTGCCAGCAACTCCTTGGTGAGACCCCTCATGCCCCTGGCTCCTGCCTTCAGGCCTGGTTTCCTTTCCTCCTCCACCTCCATTCCCTCTTCCTCCCCCTTCTGCTGCTTAATTCTTGGTCTCTGTCTACCTGTGTGTGTCCATCTCTAGGGTTCTAAATGACTCAGTCCCTGAACCTCCTCTCTCCTTCTCTCTTTCTCTTTCTCCCCTCCCCCTCACCAATCTTTCTGGCTATCTCTGTGGGGCCTTTGTCTCTTACTATGTTGCCCCCATGTGTCTGTTTGTCTGTCTCATGGTGTGTCTGCCTGTCCTCTAGCCCTCACCCCGCCTCTCCCTCTCTGCCCTTGCTCCTGCCCGGCTCTCTCACCCACTCTCTCCCTCTTCCCTGCACACACAGTCACAGTGACAACTCACACAGGAACGCGCTGTCACACCACAGTCACACCCCGCACGCGTGCCCACACGCCCTCCCAGGTACCCAGCAGCCCATCATCTTCCCGTGAAAAGCCTTCGGCTCCCCACCTGCGGAGGACCCGCCAGCCTGGACCAGGGCAGGCACCTTCCGGAAACTGGAAGGGGACAGGAACAAGAGCGGCTGGGGAGGAGCAGAGGGTGGCAGAGAAAAAAGCGAGGTGCTCCTCCAGCCTGGAGTCTGAGCTCCGAGCATGTGGCCAGATATTATTTTAATAAACTCGGCACATCTTGCCCTCACGCCAGCTGCTGCAGCCTCTCTCATCCCGTGGAGCTCATTTATTCCTCATTAGCAAAATCACCTGTTTGTCAAATAGGGACAGCTTCGTGAGACATTAAATTGCGCTGAAGCTGAGGGGCTCGAGGACCTCTGTAGGCGGCCAGGAGGGTAATAGGGAGAAGGAGGAGAAGGAGGTGGAGGTGACTTCAGCCCCACTCTGTTCTGGCCACCGGGGCCAGTCCCCTTGTGTTGGCAACTCCACCCCCACTCCAGAGCCGTCCAGTGTCCACGGGAGGTCGAGGGGATGAGCTGGAGATGGGGGGTGGGGGGTGTCAAATTTTCCAACAAAACCAGCTGGGGAAGGTGCCAGCTGAAGTTGCCTGGGGGAGCCAGGAATCAGGCATCCCCCTTGGCCTTGGTGAGCTGGCATGGAGAGAATCCTGCCCCAGTGGTGCCACGCGTGCTCACGCAGTTGCCTTTCCCCAGCGAGGAAGAGGGGTGCCTTACCACCTCATCGAACGTCGGGTCCACGGCATCTGAAGTAAGGCCAAACTGGGCTCAAATCCCCATCTGCCAGCTTTCTGCTATGCAAGCTCTGGAAGGTCACTTTACATCTCTGGGCCTCTCTCCTTGTTGTAAGATGGCACTGATGTCAGTGCCTGCCTTGTGAGGTTGCCCAGGCAATCAGTCAATAAGACAGCACACAGACAACAGTCTGTCTGATGCCTGGGTGAGAGGACCTGGTCAGCCCCTCCCTTGGCCACATCAGCCTGCAGGGGGCTTGGGTATTAACACAGCTTCAGACTCTGCCTTGCCTCCTCCTCCAAACCCTCTCTTCCTGGCCTTCAAGGCCTCCCACAATCACCCAGCCATTCCATCCTTGAGGTCCCATGTCTGAAAGTCAACAGGTTCCATGAAGTGAGGGTCTATAGCTGCTTGGCTCACCTCTACCAGCCAGTAGATGTTCAGGAGCTATTTGTTGATTGACTAATGGACTGATGCCTCCTACCTCTGATGACCACTTCTCTGGATGTCCTCCTCCTCCAGTGCTCCAGCGCAGAGCTGTCCAATAGAAATCTGATGCCAGCTCCAAAAGCACACCACACCCACGCTTGAAACTGGCCCCATGGTGTCGTGGTGCCTCCTTCTGGACCCACAGTCGCCATATTCAAGAGCACAGTTCCAGACTCATGAGTCAGCACCCAGGGGTGAAACTAGTTTCACAATTTACCCCAGAACTTTCTAAATCAGAATCAGGGTTTTTTTAACTTTTTATTTTGAGATATGTGTCAACTGACATGCAGTTTCTCATGCAGCCATAAGAAATGCAGACAGAGCCCGTAGTACCCTTCACCCAGCCTCCCCCAGTGGCCATGAGGCACACAGCATGCACAAATCACCACCAGGAAATTCGCCCTCACACCACACACACATCTCATGGCATTCACTTTTCACTTGTAATTTTCACTCATTTGTCTGTGCCTTCTGTTCTGTGCAATGGCATCACCATCACAGTCAAGACCAGGACAGCCACCCATGGGTGCTACCCTATCACAGGGCACCACCCACAGCCATCTGCCTCCCTCCCCTCCCTACCTGCCCCGCCCTGCCCCACCCAGTCCGCTTTCCAGACCCCAGGTGACCCATGAACTGTTCTCTTTGAGAATCAGCGCCAACACCATCATCTTCTCCAGTCTCCTTCCCTCCTTTGACTCGCTCGAGGGAAGGCGCTGCTTTAGGACTTAGTCCAGCACCTCTCTAAGTCTTGCAAATCCCCAGTGCTCGAACATCTGGGACTTGGGACACCCATGTCCCCACTGTGCCATAAGAGCCCTCATAATACCCATCCTCAGAGTTGATGACAGGGTTCAACGAACAGGCAGAGCCCAGGGACACCCCAGCAGCCCCCTGGGAGCATCCTAAAGCACCAGTTCAAGATGTCCAGTGCAGCACAAGAGCAGGGGTGTCTGGGGGCCCCTCACCTGCCACACAGAGGAAATGGTCGGCTCCACCCATGCCATGGAGTATGTGCCGGACTCAAAGGTGTATGTTGTAGGTGGCCATATAATGGCCATGAACTTTCAAAAAAGGACGTCTGTCTCACTTTATTTACTTCTGAAAATAAAAATAGGTGGTTGGTGTGAAAATTCAAGTAGCTCAGGAATGTGAAATGTAGACTTAAAACCCCCTCTCCTCACTGCCTTCTGCATCCCAGAGGGGATTACTGAGCACACGTCTGTAACTTGCCGCATAGTTTCTCTCCACATACAAACATACCCACACGTATGTGTGTGCGTGTTTGTCCACACCAAGGGTGTCTCGCTATATATACCCATCTCGACACCTTGCTTTTCTCACCCAACCACATATGTGTCAGCTTGTTAAATGAGAAAAGTTACATAACAGCATGTTCTATTGGTTATCCAGGGCTCTGCATCTAAGAAACAGATAGGAAATCCTAGTGTCCAGTGGGGGGGCGGTGGGGGGGGAGAGGGATCATTGAAGAATGACGTCTGCAGCCAGTCCTGTAAGATACACGGCGTCCCTGACCTGAGCCTCGGTTTCCACACATACCAAACTGCAAGGCTATAATTGGTGAGCACCTTGGTCTGCCCTGACCCCCCCAGCTCCCACCTGCAGGGGATGCCGGCCATTCTGGGGTTGTTTTGGTTGTCACACCTGGAAGTGGGGGCAATGGCATCTAGGGAGCAGAGAGCAGGCAGGCAGCTCAACGTCCGACAAGCGCAGGATAGCCCCCACAAAGAATTATCTAGCGACCCGTCAGCTGTGCCCAGGACGCAGAGCCCTGCATGCAAGCCGCCCTGAGAGCTCGGCGGTGGCGGATGAAAGGAAGCTGTCACCTTCACCACCGCATTGTCACCGTCGTCCTGCTGGAGGTTGTACAGGGGAAGACAGGACTATTTCTCCAACCACCGAGAGGGTCGGTGGTCTGAGCCTGCACGCCAGGAAGCCGCTGGGCCACATCGCCCTCCAGGTGCGCTTGCTCCAGGGACCGAGCCACAGGCTGGCCCTCTTTTCCCTGCCCGAGGCCAGAGGCAGCAGGGCACGATGTGGCCGGGCGGGCATGCTGGCCGGGGCATCCGCCGGCCTGGCGTGAAGCCCCAGCCGGCGGCTGACCAGCTGGTCGAGCCCCTACGTGGGGGCCCAGCTGCCCAGCCCGGCCCCGGCCCTCTCTGCCTTCTCCGGCTGCTCCCAGGGAGCAGGAATTAACACGGAGGCGTCCTTTGCACCTCCAGAGCTCATTAGCTCCCCGGTCTCATTCTCCGCCGAAAGCTGGAGTTCTGCTTGTGGCATCACGCTCTACTGCTGGGCCCGTGATTGTGGCCGGCCAGCCGCCCCGCCATCCCGCGGGGACCACTCCTTCCCATCTGCCTCCCTGCTCCAGTCCTTCGCCTTTGTCTTCTCCCCTCTGCCACCGCCTGCCGCCCCTCTTGACTCCGTGTCCTCGCCATGCCTCCTCGTCTTCTCTCCAGGGCTGCCCCCTGTTCCTGCCTGCCCCTGCACCCCGGAACCCTTAGCACCGAGTCCCTCCTCGCCTTCCCTGCTCAGACAATTCGCAGGTGTGGGACCTGGTTTTACAGATGTGAAAACTGAGGTCCAGAGTGTGAGACTCACCTGCGGTGGAAGAATCATCCATGCATTCATTTACAAAATATTTATAGTCACTCTGGCCGGGGAGGAGGAGGAGGAGCGTGGGGAGGAGAAGGAAGCCAGAGGGCCCGGCTTGGGAGATGCAGGTCTTGCTTCTCAGGTTCTGGGGATCCCCAGCCCTTTCTAGTGCCCTGTTCCCCCTCTTTTAGCCCAACCCAATGCTCAACCACAGTTGCTGGCTCTGTGGAACTTTCCATCCAGACTAAGGGTCGACAAGTCCAGCAAAGAGCAGAGAGTAAATATTTTTGGCTTTGCAAGGCCATAGTCTGTCACAGCTGTTCAGCTCTGCTCTCTTGATGTGAAAGATGGAGACAAATAGGCCACACTAGGTTCCAATAAAGCTTTATTTACAAGAGCAGGCTGTGGCTGAATCTGTCCTACAGGCCTGGATTTCCTGGCCCTTGGTCTGGGAGTTTCCTGCTTCTTAGCTTTCTCTGGACCAGCAGCCCCACCCATCTCCAGCTCCAGGTTCATTACTTGGGAAGGTGCAACAGGTCCTTCTAGAACACATTTCCTTCAGCATTGTTTCGTAAGATTGTTGAATGAAAGGGCATTATTTCAGGACTTTGCTTTATAATCCCTCATTTTGCTTCAAGTCCCAGTTCCCAAGATCCTATGGACAATGTTAAGTGATGATTTACAGTATTTAGAGGACAAGGGGAAATTCCCCCTCGTTCTCCCATCCACATTAATGTCTGGAGATGGAGGTTGGCCAGAAAGCTCCTGAGGGGAGCAGCCAGAGGACACACTGGTCTTGGGGGCCAGCCTGGGGCGCCAGTTGGGGTCTGCCGGTCCTGGCCAGGGGTCTGCATTCAGACTTCTGCCCAGAGCGGGCCTCCCAGCTCCAGGCTGGGCCCATCCAGCTCTGCATTGCAGCCTCTTGTGTTCTGGGGCCCAGGGAGATGATCTTGGCTTGGAAATCTGGGGCTGAAACTCTAAGAATTGGTGTCTCAGTTTCCCGATCATCAACACTGGGGGTAGGGGAGGTTGGTCTTCTCCAAGAGTCCAAGCAAGACAGTCAGAAAGGAAAGCGTTCTTGCGTGCATGCACCTCTGCATGACCCCCAAGGGAGCTGGGGTCCTTCCTCTCACCACATAGCCCTGTCCTCTGAACACACGTCACCAGTGGGCGGGACAGCACAGGGTCAGTAGCCCCGAGATACCTCATCACTAGGAGCTGGAGCCCAGACCACCCCCTGAGCCCTTCCTGACTTCCCTTCAGAGAGAATAGAAATGTGCACCCCCAGAAAGCATGGGGCTGGTTGTCCTGTCCTTATTGACTGGGAGCTTCTGCAGCTGGATGGAAAAACAGGTGTGACTAATAACTGCAACAGGGCGTGGTGTCTCACAGCTCCAGGCAAGCTCCGTGTGGGAGCTCTCCAACTTGGACATGGAGGAGAGCTGATTGCTTCAGTGGAGCACTGGCCCCAACCTCAGGGTGTAGGATTCAGCAGGGCTGAGCTGGGACCTGAGAATGTGCATTCGTAACAGTCTCCCAAGAAATGCTGATGCTGCTGGTCCAGGAGAAACATGATGAGAACCACTAGCCCAGGGGATAAAGACACAAGGTTCAGACTCAAAGACCTGCATTTAAATCCTAACACCACCATCTGTAGGCTGTGTGATCTTGGGCAAGTTACCTAACCTCTCTGAATCTCCGCTTTGTTATGCAGGAAACGTATTGGAGGAGACTTACTCTGCAAGGTTAATTAGAAGATGCAAGAGATCGTGAACGTAAAAACACCCGTCATGAGGCAAGTGCCCAGAACATGGAAACTGTAATTATGATGTCCAAGCACTACGCCAGCCACGGCACATGCATTAGCTCATTATTATTTTCATTACCGGGGGCAGTGGACCCATTATCTGCCACCCCCAAGGCTGCCTCACGCACGGCCTCCCCTCGCTCTCTGCTGGTGGTTCTCCCCACCTCTGAGAAGAGCAAACCGAGAAGGCACTTGCCAAGGTCAGAGGCCCCCCATCTCTTCACCCTGCACCCTCCCAGGGCCCGGGGCTGGGCTCCTCTCCCGAGCAGGCTTCCCAAACAAGGAGAGAATAAAGAGCTTTCTGTCCACACCAGAAGAAAAACAAACCCCCACCGCCTCCATTCCCCGCTAAGGAAATGATGGATTTCTGTTATTGTTGTTGAAATCACTACCAAGGGAAATAGATCAAGGGACATTTTGCCAGCGAGAGAGCTGGCTGTGTCACCGAGGAGAAGGACACGTTGCTGGCTCCGCTGCATCTCCTGCCCGCGCCTTTCCTCTCGGCCAGTCTCCAGCAGGGGCACACCTGACTCGGGGGGGTTGGCGGGGGGCCCCCCTGCATCCAGGAGAGCCAATGTAGCTGTGTCTGGAAGAGGGAGTGGGCCTTTAGTTTTGTTCCCCTTTTTCCCTCCTTTGCACTTCCCTCCCTCCTATATGTATCCATGGGGGCTGTGAACCATGAAAAAATCTGATTTTTTTTGTAGGGGTGATGGAGAAGGTGTAGAGGGCAGTCACGGATGGAGAGGACACAGAAAACCTTGTCTGTGGGGAGAGTCCCCTGCAAATATATTGGGTCTGGCTTTAGGGCAATTGCACCCACAGATATTCCAGGACCATTTTGGTTTCAGATGTTCTCAACCGCTGACCCGATACAAGACGTACAATCAGACATCTGTGTGGACAGTCGGGAGCTTGCAGGCTAGTAGTGGAGATAAAGTGTGTGTGTGTGTGTGTGCGCCCGTGTGTGGGATTTCAGCCTCCAGTCCTCATGTGGCAGAGCTACAGTGGGTTGCTTCCTCTCTCTCTGTCTCTCTCCCTCAAACCTTCAACATTTCATTATTTCTCATGTTGGGCTGAGACCACGTGTACCTGTGAACTCTCCCCAACTTCCCTGTCTCCTACCCACAAGCCTCCAGCCAGGGAGCAGAAAGAACAAGGGTTCTACTCTCCATTGACATGCCTGTTCCGGCCCTCCCTGGTGGCACAGCGGGTTGAGCGCCACACTGTGAAGCATCCACTGAACAGCAGCGCTAGTTCAATCCCCGGCCAGGGAGGGGACCCACATGGCGCAGCAGACCTCTCCTGCCTCGCCCACTGCTCCCCCCAGCAGTGTATTTCAGCAGATCTGCCTCTTGTGTTCCCCACTCTGTCTCTGGTGAATCCTCTCTCTCTCACACACACACACACACACACACACAGACACACCCTGCGCCTCTGACCTGTACCCCAGCTCTTGTATGCATAAATAAATAAATCTTTTTTTAAAAAAAGAAATGTCAGTCCCCCCAAATTGCCCACTTTGTGACCTCAACAAAGTGTTTTTAAACTTCTAGGACCCTCAGTTTTTGCATCTGTAATATTGGAAGCATCCTGCCTCAGCACCCCTCATAAAACCCTGGGTGAAAGGGCCTCATCGTTAACACTCAGCGGTTTCCTCTCCTGGCAAACTCTTGATACCAGTAAATCCCAACCAGCCCGAGTGCAGGCTGCCTCGACGCCGCCCTGCACCTCTTCAAGGGCCAGGTGTGCACGTGTACTGGGGAGTCTTTTGACATCTGCTTTCCCGGGGAGAAAGTGTGGGTACTGCCAGTGACCTTTGAGATGGGTCTTTTTTTTTAGATTTATTTATTTATGCATACAAGAGCTGGGGTACAGGCCAGAGGCATGGGGCAGTGAGGGTGAGAGGATTCACCAAGACAGAGTGGGGAGCAGAACAGGCAGATCTACTGAAGTACACTGCTGAGGGGAGCAGCAGGCAGGACAGGAGAGGTCTGCTGTGCCATGTGGGTCCCCTCCCTGGCCAGGGATCAAACTTGCACTGCTGTGCTGCAGATGCAGAGGCTTCACAGTGCAGCACTCAACCCGCTGCGCCACCAGGGAGGCCCCTGAGGTGGGTCTTGACTGTGGAGTATGACTTGGCAAGCCAGGAGGTTGGGGCGATGGCGCAAGGAAGAGGCTGTGCCTTGGGAGCAGGGAATCGTCCATTTTGGCCAGAGCACAGGGAAGTGGGCTGACCAGAGGGATGTTGGAGAGCCTCGCAGGTCAGCCTCGGGTGTCTGCAGCTGGCCTGGCTGACAAGGAGATGCTGGACAGCGGTTATCAGGACTTGACTAAAGGTGATGGGAAGGTGTGGCACGTGCCTCTGTTGGTTTGGGTTCCCCAGTCAGGGGAGTCAAAGGCTGCTGGGAGATGGCCCCAACTGGGAGGGCGTGGGAGGTGAGAGGGAAGAGAAGCAGGCAATTGAGGGAGGCTGTGGAGGCTGTTGTCACTCTGTGACCCGAGATGGGGAGCTGGAGAGACTGGGAGAACGTGTGCCTGGGGGTTATTCCCTCCACAGACGAGAAGGCTTGCTTGGTTGAGGGCTTCTTGCCCAGCCAGGCTGCTTCCAGGGCCACGAAAAAGCTGTCAGGCAGAGTGAACATCCTGGCCTTGTAGAGGCAGAGGCTGAGCTGGACAGACAGTGTCCACTATCACGCTTACCGTGAATGGGTGAATAAATGAACCAGAGGTCAGTATGCGGTGTGCCTGCCGCTGTGCTGGGCTCTGAAGAAGCAGAGCTAACTTAGAGTCCTGGAAGAACTCAAGCCAGAAAGGCTGACACTCCTACACTCATCACAATGAAATACTCAAGAGCAGTTACCCCTTGGAGACATTCGCTCATTTCCAGTCATAATCAGCCATGAACACGGTCCTGCAGGAGGTGTGTTTCCCAAACTGCCTCCCAGGGAACCCTACCCCCATGAGAAAAAGAATTCTGTGGCCAAATAGCATGAAAAATACAGTACTCTCTATTGGTGATACCCATGGCACCAAAGGCTTGATGAGTCCTGCAGCAAAGAAATTAGTCTCACTTTACTTAACCCAAGGTCTACCAAGTGCATTTGACATATTTATCCTCCAGTGCACCAGTTCAGTCCAGCAAAACTGAGTCCAACAGCTCACTAGAATCCTAATGCTTCCGAGCTGGAGGGAGATCCCAGCGCCGTGCACGAAGGGAACTCTGCGGAGATGGACACACCCTACATCTGAGTCATCCAAGATGGCACCCACATTGAGCACCTGGGACGTGGCTGGTGTGGCCAGGAACTGCATTTGTCTATGTTAATTAACCTCACTTTCCACACCACATGCGGCTGTAGCTACCTTGTTGCACAGCATACTTCACTAATTGCTGCCCAGTGCCTGCCTTCCCTGTAGAGATCGAAGGCGCTGGGCATGGTGACTGGCATGGAGCAAGCCCTTCCATAAGTCACAGGCTTCCTCCGTTCACGGAGCACTTACTGTACACCAGGCTGCACACCAGCAGCTGGATTTATCCTCCACCCACCAAGCCAGGTGGGTATTGCTATTAGTGGATCCAGTATCCAGATGAGAAAACAGAGACACAGGGACGTTGAGTACTTTGTTCAAACTCCACAACGAAGCAACGGGTCCAGGATTGGGGCCTGGTCTATCTGATTCTAGTCTCTTCTTTTAATCCCAATAAGTGCCTGTATGCCCAGACAGACTTTTAGAACCATCGCAGAACTCATCCCAGGGCCAGCATTGAGACCTTTAGCTTCTCTTTCCCCCAAGGCTCACATCCTGGTGTTCACCCCACCATCAAATGCCCACTAACCCTGTGCTCCAAGCCCTGAGTCAAACCCTGAGAAGGCAGGGAGATGCAGAGCTGCAGAGGTCATGGGGGCACCTTTTGGGGAGCTTCCTATCTATTGGGGGCCAGCAGGCAAGTAAATGGCTCCCCATAACACAGTGAGATAAAAGCCCAGAGAACAACCTCCTCATCCCGCCCTCATCATCCCTGCCTACAGGGTCCAGCCCCTGCCTCACAAAGACACCCCAGAGGCCCTGCCAGCCCCTCCCCCATGTGTGTTATGCCCGGCAAGCCAGGGTACATGATCTCATACCTTTCATCCCTTGCCGAGTTCAGATAAATCTCCCCCCTCCCTCTACAGCTGAAAGTCGGCAGGTCTAGCTAGGGCTTCTCCCACTTATGCAGCTCATGAATATTTAACAGCATCTGCCGTGGAGGCGATAAAGCCCTACCAATCCTTGACAAATATGGCCTAATCTTTTCAATTTCGGGGTGCAAATATGCCTTCTGAGTCCTGTTTGTCACCTAGATTAATGGCCCAGGGTCCCATAATCCTTTGGTGCTAATTCAAGTGGTGGCTGGCCGGCGTGTGCCTGCCGGGGGATGCTGGGACACACACGCGCGCACACACACACGGAGTGATTAGTCATGTGAGGATTACTTGTAGTGTGTGTGTGTGTGTGTGCGTGCACACAGCCTGTGGCCTTACAAGTCACCACTGTTTGCACTTTTGGGTGCATGTGTCCAGTAGGAGTCGTGTCTGTGCCAGGGGTGCATTGTGTGAGTGCACACGTGAGTGCATGTGTACTTACACCCTGCACACGGTGAGTGCACGCCTGTGTCTCTTGGGGTAGGGAATCTAAATCAATTGACCCTTGACCTTTGAAGAAGATCTACTTTGAGGAAGTAGAGGGTGGTCATGGATGGAGCGGACACAAGAAATTCTTGCCTAGAGCGGAGATTTCTCTGGAAATATATTGGGTCTGGCTTTAGGGCAACTGCACTTCCCACATATTCCAGGGCCATTTTGGTTTCAGATGTTCTCCACTGCAGCCCGATACAAGACGTACAATCTGTGCGGGCAGTAGGGAGCTTGCAGGCTAGTAGCGGAGACAGTGTGTGTGTGTGTGTGTGTGTGTGTGTGTGTGTGTGTCGGGCCTTCACACACTGGTTCTGCTCTAGTGGACACAGTAGGCGGAATCCACTGTGGGTCATCTGCTTGGTTCTCCATCTTACACTCCTTTCCCTTCTCCCCTCTGCCTCTCTTCCGCTTTCCCTTTCTCAGCATTTAATGTTGAGCCAAGACCACGCAGATCTGGCTCTGTTGATCTTCTCCCACCTCAGCGTGCTGGGCTGGGCGGGAGTTAGGGACAGCGAGGGGTAAGGCCCCTCCCTTGAGTCACCAGGAACAAAGACGTTCATTCCCTCCCTTTCGCCTCCCATCACCAGTGCCCGCACCACACACCTGTGAGGCAGCATGACAGGTGGATGTGGGCAGCCTAGGCCAGCACAGCACTGGGAGGAGGGGTGAGGGGACCCATGTAGAGTGCAACGCAAGGCCCTCGTGTCAAAGGACCACCACGCACAGGCGGAGACCACAGCCCACCCCGGGAGAGAAGCAGGTGCCTTCCTCTCGCTCCTCAGCAGCCTGACGCTGACCCAGAGCATCTCACAGCGGCATTTGCAACTTGTTCTGTGCGGAGGACTCCCCCAGAGAACAGGGCCACTCGCCCCTGGATGGAGAAGAGAGCCTGGTACCCAGACCCTGATACAGGTGCAGTGCTGCAGGGAAGAGGTGGGGTGAAGTGGGAGAGCAGAAGCCGTGAGAGTGAGAATGGGGTTTTTTGCAAAAGATATTTGTGGGCAAAATTTATCAGTCCTATCAAAACACACTCCAGAGAGGAACAGGACTTGGAGTACCCTCAGAGAGACACAGGAGCACGCACAGAGGGACACAGGGAGCACGCGCAGAGGGACACAGGGAGCACGCGCAGAGGGACACAGGGGCACGCGCAGAAGGACACAGGGAGCACGCGCAGAGGGACACAGGGAGCACGCGCAGAGGGACACAGGAGCACGGGCAGAGGGACACAGGGAGCACGCGCAGAGGGACACAGGAGCACGCGCAGAGGGACACAGGGAGCACGCGCAGAGGGACACAGGAGCACGCGCAGAGGGACACAGGGAGCACGCGCAGAGGGACACAGGGAGCACGCGCAGAGGGACACAGGAGCACGCGCAGAGGGACACAGGGAGCACGCGCAGAGGGACACAGGGAGCACGCGCAGAGGGACACAGGAGCACGCACAGAGGCTGACAATGTCGGTACTGGCGGCAACTGGCACCGTCTTGAATACTTGCTTGGACACTTCTAAGTGTGTAATGAGCACATCACTTCTCTTTCTACAGCCCACTTTGTCAGATGTAAGTGGCAGTAATCAGTGGTATGGTTATCCCAGGGGTGCGTGGTGAGCACCATGTGCTGGGCACGTGGTGTGTGGTCATGATAGCTGGTGTTGCGCTGTTGCTGTTGTCTGCAGGCCCTGTTGTGGATGTCCCCATCTCCACTTCGTCTTCTCCTCCCACGAGGCTGGAGAGGAATTCCAAGAGTTGGTGCTGGTTTAAGAAGTTTGTCCCAAAATCATCCTTCTTATACCCTAGATAGTGAGAAAGGAGGCCATTTCAAGGTGCTTCTCCTATTTATAAGGAAAGTTCTGGATCAGAAAGCCCCCAACCTTCCCAGTAACTGCCATCCCAATCCTCTGGAGACCTGCCTTCCAGGAATCCTGCCTCCGATCATCCCAGCATCTCCTTCCCTGCAAACAGGTCCTTTTCTCCTCACCACCCAGCAGGGACCACAGAGGAGGGAGAAAGGGCCTCAAGGATGAGAAAGGGGCCTTAGCTGCACTGAGCAAGGCTGTTTTCCTGTGAGTTGTCCTGAAATGAGAGGGGTCCAGGGTAGCACTGTAAGAACTGAGGTTAGAGGGCCTCCCTGGTGGCGCAGCAGGCTGAGTGCCGCACTGTGAAGCATCCGCACACACCAATGCAAGTTCGATCCCCAGCCATGGAGGGGACCCACATGGTGCAGCAGACCTCTCCTGCCTTGCCCGCTGTTCCCCTCAGCAGTGAACTTCAGTCAATCTGCCTGTTCTTCTCCCCACTCTGTCTCTGGTGAATCCTCTCACTTCCTGCAACTCTGGTCTGACCCCAGCTCTTGTATGCATAAATAAATACATCTTTTAAAAAAATAAAAGAAGGGGATAATCATTTTTTTTAATTTTTAAAAAAATTTTTAAAAAATTCTTTATTAAGGTTAGATATGAAATCGCCTTTCTCCCCTCCCCAAGAAAGCTTGCCCGCAAACAGGTTGTTCTGTCACTGTGCATCCCTACCAAATGGGGGGTCATGTTCCCTTGTATCCCGTAGTTTATGGGAAGAAAACAACAGGCTCAGCTCTTCTTCCAAATGCTACTAATTTTTCACACTGTACCCACCCCTCTGCAGGACTGTCTCACTAGCCATAATCCACCCACATTCTGAATCAACAGCCCCTATATTTGAATATTATCTCCTAGAGGGACACTGGGGACACGCTGGGCATCTGTTCTGAGCTTTGAAGATGGTTATGCTAAAGGAAGTCAGGATATTTAAGCAGCCATTGGTTATTAAGGGCAGTTTGATGTTGCTGGATTAGAGCCTGGTGGTGGGCTGCCACCAAGATGGCTGCTTCTAAGATGGGGGCCCTGGCATTCCTGCCTCACAGTCTTCATGCTCTTGTGTAGTTCCCAGCTCTTGAGAATGATAAGCTGGACATAGCAACTTGCTTATAACAAATACAGACTATAGCAAAAGAGATAGGCCGTCATTTCCAAGATGAGGTTGGAAAAAGACTGTAACTTCTGCTCTCTCTCTCTCTCTCTCTCTCTCTCTCTCTCTCTCTCTCTCTCTCTCTCTCCCCCCTTCTCTCTCGCATCCCTTGCTTTGGGTGAAGCAAGTTGCCATATTTTTGAATATCTCTATGGAAAAGCACATGTGTCAAGGAACGGATATCCTCAGCCAACAACCCAAGAGAACCTGAAACCAACCTCATATGATGAGGTTGGAAATGGCACCACCCCCTATATTGACCCTTGAAATGACTATTGGCCTGGACGACACCTTGAACATGACCTAAAAGTGTCCCTGAGCCAAGGCCAAGCTAAACCTCTCTCAGATTCCTGACCTACAGAAACTGTGAGGTAACCAGTATTTGTTGTTATAAGTCATTGCGTTTTCAGGAACCTATTATAGAGGATGACCAGTATGTGGTTGAGTTTGGATCCCAGCACTAGCTTGCCTAGGTTCAAATCCTGGCTCTGCCTTTTCTAGCTGTGTAAACATGAACAAGTCACTGAATATCTTAGTGATTCCATTTCCTTGTCTGTAAAGAGACACTAATAGTGCCTATTCACAAACTGTGAAGATTAAACATGTGACTGTACACAAAGCATTTGGTACATAGGAAACATTCTATAACAATTAGCATCACCAGTATTATTACCTCCATAGTCCTAAATCTGAGCTAGCTTAGGTAGACAGGGGAAGAAACTTGATAACCTGGAGACGTTCCTAGGTAAACCAGCAGCCTTGAGAATATAGGACAAACTTAACCACATTTCCTGATACATCCGATAAAATAATAATATTTCCAGAGCATTAATCATATGCATTGCACATTTCACATCTCTCGATCCTAAAAGCAGTTCTAGGAGACAAGTACTATAGTAGATGATCACAAAAGATGGCCTCCAATTCGTCCTTCCCACCCTTACACCCACACTGCTTCTTCAGTGTGGTATCTGCTGGGATTACTCATATGGCTGAATTTAAAGGCATTGGAACCAGGTAGAAAGTTCCAAGAAAGCTCTACTTACCTGCCTGGTGCCTCTGCAGCCCCCCTTGTGATCTCTGCTCCTTGCACCTTGAGGCTAGTCTCACCTGATGACTCATGTGACTCAGAAAATGCAGCAGAGAGATGTTCTGAGAGTTTCAAGCCCAAGTCTTAAGAAGACCGGTTTCAAGCCTCCCTGGTGGCACAATGGGTTAAGCAACGCACTATGAAGCAAACTGCAGCCACTGCAGCACAAGTTCGATCCCTGCTGCCGGCCAGGGAGGGACCCACATGGCGCAGCAGACCTCTCTTGCCTTGCCCACTGCTCCCCTCAGCAGTGTGTTTCAGTCAGTCTGCCTGTTCTGCTCCCCACTCTGTCTCTGGTGAATCCTCTCACCTCTCTGGACTCTGGCCTGTACCCCAGCTCTTGTATGCATAAATAAATAAATCTTTAAAAGAAAGAAAACTGGTCGCTTCTACTTTTCCTCTTTGAAGCCAGGTTCAGGTAAGGAGTGTGTCTACGCTGAGCCCCTTGTGCTGAGTGGAAGCTCAGTTTGGCTGCATCAAGTGAGAGATCACACAGTGGACTACAGAGGCACCAGGCAGGTAAGTGAAGCTTTCTTGGACCTTCCTACCCAACCCCATCGCCTTCAAATGCAGCCACATGAGAGATCCCAGCAGACCCCACACTGAAGAGAACAACCCAGCTGAAACTGGTTAACCTACAGAACTGTGAGAAAGAATAAATCATTGTCACTTTCAGTCCCGACATTTTGCAATGTTTCTTATATGATGATGGAATGATTGTTTTATTTTCTGTTCTACAGATGAGTAAACTGAGGCTTCAAGAAATGAGCTCATTTGGCCAAAGGAATATAGCCAGTGAGTGTTGGTGCCAGGATTTAAGCCCAGGAAGTCCGACTCTTGCAAATCGAACCACCATGCTCTACCACCTGTAGGCCATGCAGGAATTCCCCTCCTTCAGGAAGCCGTTCTGGTCCACTCTGGGGAAACTTCTCATGGACTGCTGCCTTCTGGCCACATGTCACCACATGTCTTCTGGCCCCTCTTGCGTAATATATACCTGTTACACTTTTCAAGGCAGTGAGTCCCCTATCTGAACTCCAACACATAGGAGGTGCTCAGAAAGTGTATCATGGTTTGATTTGTAAGGCTTTGATTTGTAAGTATTTGAATACTCTGCCAGATCCCTTGCTGCCTGCTTTCCCACCTCGGTGGCCACCAAAGCTCGATGGGGACACGAAACAAGGAAAGAAGCCTGACGGAGCCAGCGAGGAACATCAGCCAGGATCACAAAGCAAGGAAATGCCTAGCTAGACCTGAAGGCTGGATGTGCCAAGTCCCAGGCCACTGGCGAAGGACGTAAATAGACGACCCTAGAAAGGAAGAACAAACATGGGTACTGTGTAACCCATGGTTCCTCAGTCGTGGCACTTTGGGGTGAGCCCATCTTTTGTTTGAAGGGCTGTCCTGGGCACTGTAGCATGTTTAGTAGCATTCCTGTGCTCTGCCCACTAGATCACAGTAACATCACACCTGCCTATTTTGGAGACAACCAAAAAAGTCTCCATCTATTCTCAAATGTTGCCTGGGGTCAGAATTAACACTGATTAAGAACCACTGATGCAGTTCTTACTAATCATCAAAGAAGGGCAAATTACAACTTTGAGGTGACATTTATAACTCCTGCACTATTTTTTAAGCCACAACAGTCAATGCATGTAGTGTTGCTGATGCAAGCAGCAGAATCAATTGATACAAGTTTGTGGAAATCCACCTGTAGCAGCAATCACGGAAATGTTCGTGTCGTTCAGTGCAGTAAGCCTGCACCAGTCAGGATCTTAGAAATAGAGTTCACCCCCCTCATGGTTTGAGTACATAGAATTTAATGAAAGATCTGCTTATGGAGATGTGAGGAGGATGAAAAGAACCAAGAAAGGCTGAAGGACCCAGAAGCAAGCAAGCATGGGGAGCTGTCCCCTCCCCTGGTGCTGAAAAGGAAGACAGGTTGGAAACTGTTATTTGGAGGGACAAACACAGTCCAAGATAGAGTCTCAAAGCAGGAAGGGAGTTGGAATAAATACACCAGCCTCTCTCTCTTCTCCCACCTGCAGTCTCCTCCTGGAGCCTACCACTGACCAAGTCCAATGTACATCAGAAAGCAAGGGAGTCAGTGTAGTAAATTCAGCAGAGTTCAACCTCCAAGACACAGAGAAGGGCAGAGGGAGGTGGAAAATAAACAGGTAAACAGGAAATAACCAGCACCTTCCTCAATGCATTAAACCTTACCTTGCAAATTTATCCAAAGAAAAAAATTTCCTTGGAAACCAAAAGATAGATGCACAAAGATTTTTTACAGTGGTATCTGTAATTCCCCAACTCTGCATTAGAAAGAGAGCTCATAATCCAGTGCTCTCTGCCACATCATACCTCCTGGGACACCCCTGCTCCAGAAAGAAGCTTGTGGCTCGCCTTCACTGGCCCCTGGGATTTCTGAGACCTTGAAGGGGAATGGAGATTAATTTTGGTTCCAAAGCTTTATCTCTGGGTTGTTTTACCAAGACTGCTGTGTGGAGAACACATGCACTTTCAGAGGGCTGGGAAACTTGCTTTCCAATGAATCATCCTGCTGAGTGGTTGCCAGCACCAGAAAAGGTGGGAAGAGAACAAAAGTTGGGGGTCCCCAGTTCCCTCAGTTCTCTTCAGGACACCTACTGAGCAGAGACAAAGCAGACATTGTTCCAGCTCCACAGTGCCCAGAATGCCTTAGCTCTGGGATACAGGGTTGTCCACAAGACAGAGGTGCTTCCCTTTTCCCCCTCACCTAGGACTGGTAATGGCTCCTCTGCTCTTCCTTCAGGTGTCTGGCATATTGTCACCACATGTCCTCTGTGGTGGACATCCATCTTCCCCTCTCCCTTCCCCCATCCCTTTGGCTCCCCTCCCCACTTCCACACCTTTGTATTGTGTCCTTTTTCAAATAAACCCTCTTGGATTATTCTAACTTGATGATGCCATCTGTTTTCTCTTGGGACCCAGTTGGGACACATATACACGTTTCAGTTTACTACAGACCCCACCATTCCCTAGTGTCCTAAGGAAAGTGGACCAGCCATCTCTATGTATATTACCTGCCTGGCCACTGTGTTCATTTCAGTTTGACACTCTCCAACTATAAATTTAGCTGGTTTCCTGCCTGGATGGAAGGATTCAGAAGAGACTCCTCAATGAGAAGAAACTGGAAAAGAGGTGGGATTTGCAAAGAGGAAGAAGAACATGCCAGTCATTCTAGTTAAGGAAATAGACCTTTCCTCCCCATGGCCAATGCCCTCACAAAGCCCCAAGTTGGCCCAAAATCAGTGAGAGCTGGAGATGTCCTTCATTCCCCTCCTTCTCCATTTGCCAGGGGTCCCTTCTGGGATTTGGAATGAATCAGAGCTGGTCCTGGAGGCAGATCTGCTGGGAGCTTCTACTCCCCCTTCCCCCCAACAAGCATGTCCCTTCCCCCACCACCTCTATTTAGCATTTGCAAGGGGTGTGGGCGAGGCTGGGATGATTGAGAAAACAAATAAACAAAGGGGTTGGCAGCTCTCCAAAGCCTCCCGGCCTCTCTACTTATCCCCACCCTCTGCCCTCCCTTCTCTGACACCCTTCCCTGAGGCTCCCCAGCTCCCAGCATCCTTGGTCTTTCTCCCCACTCAGCCCCACTTGCCTTGCCCCCTCTTCTTTCTCTCTTCCTCACGCCTTCCTTCTTCACCACACTACCTCTGCCCCTTGCTCTTTTCTCACCTCCTTCAGCAGCCTCTCTCTCCCTGCCCTCTCCTCCCTCCCTTCCTTCTTTCTCCTCTTCTCTTCAGCACAGTCCTCCCCATCCCTGCTGCCCAGCCTGCCTCTCAGCCCCCACTCCATCCATCTTCCCCTGTTCCTCCCCCCACCCAGCCCTTGCTTGGTGACAGGGAGCGGTTGGAGAAAGATGGATGGAAATGACACGCGGGCTCTGGCGTGACTGCCACCCAGTGATGCATTGGGGAGCTGCGGCAGTTTTCTGTGGGAGCCATACAGATGAGTCTGTGACCCCCTCGCCATGCGGGGGTCAAGGACACTGGAAGGGCAGAGGATTAGGGCTCCAGGAGGGAGGCCTGACCAGTGTGGGCTGGGCTCTGGCCTCTCTCTGGACCTCTCCTTCCCAGGCCCCAGCAGTGGGCAAGGGGGACCATCAGCCCCATTGAAGCCCCACTGGGCCCCCAAAAGGCGGACAACAGTACAGACAGGATGCCAGGGGTACACATGCTGGGCCCAGCCTTAGACATGTCAACAAGTAGACACAGTCCACAAAACCGTGCCTGAGTTTCCTCGCTTGTCAAATGGGAATAGTAGCCACCTCCCTCCCCATTCATTGGCTTTTGGAAGGATTAAATGTTTATCCATGAACAGAACTGAGCCCCATAAACCAGGCCCAGAATGAGGACTGAATTAGAAGCACCACGAGTAGCACTGCCTTTATTCAGGGTTGTCTGTCAAAGGGTAGCGGGTGTCTCAGAGTGTGCCCCATGGTCCCTGGAGAAGCACCCAGGACAGAGGGCTAACACAAGACACTGACAGGGCCTCTGAGCATTCGTCCTCATCATCCCCTCAAAGGTCCTCCACGTGGGTGCACTTATTCCCATTGCACAGAAAATGCTGAGGCTGGAGTGGTTAATGCTACAAGGCACTGGCTCCCCTGCAAGAATGTTCTATGGTGGAAAATGTGAGCATTCTGCCACTGACTCTATGTGCAGGAGCTGTGCCCCATGCTCTGGGTACCATGTCCAGGCCCACAGCAACGTGGCTCAGGGCACAGCCACGCCCCTGCTTCATTGCCTGCGGTGCACCTGCGGAGGGAGCTGGGAGGTGGCACTGCCTGCGTCTTGGCACAGAGGGAGGAGCAAGTCGCAGTGTACAGGCACCCAACACTGAGCCTGAACCCCTGACTATGTCCTGGGAAAAGTTACTTTCAGCCTCTAAATGTAGACCCAACTGTTAAGTACGTTCGCACAGGATCTCTGTGTGTGGACCCTGCAGACCGAAGCCATGTGCAGACCCCTAGAAAGTGCAGGATTGCGAAGGGGTGCTTCTCTCCGCCAGCTGCGGCGTCCCCGTGACCAGGAGCTTGCAGCTGCGCGAAGGGAAGGACAACCACAGTGGGCGTGGGTGTCAGAGGGCCTGGCGAGCACTAGCACGGGCTTGCTCGGCCCTGAACTCTAGGAGACTCAGTTTCCTCATCTGCAAAACGGGAATGAGCATAAAACCGCCCTCATGGGGTATGTGAGAATTTAATTCACCATTCAGTCTACCAATATTTACTAAGCAGATGCACAGGCCAGGCACAGTTCTAGTCACTGGGGATACGGCGTGAACAGCATATCAGAGATCCCTGTCCTTCCAGAACGTACAAGCTAACAGGAGACAATGAGGGGGAGCATTTGTTGTTGTCACTGTGATGGGTGGGGCTGGTGCATGAGCGCTCACACACACACACACACACACACACATGCACTCATCTCACACACACATGCACTTCTTCTGCCTTGTCCCTGACTGTCCCGAGCCACCCAGAGACAGTCTGCTAAGCTGCCAAAACTCCCCAGGGAAGAGGTGATCCACACCCCATCATGACTCCTTCACTCTCCTCCTGCACTCACATCTCCTTATTAAGCGCCTAGTGTGTGCACAGCACGTGCTACAGCGGACAGGAAGCCTTCCCTTTGGGAACCGGGAGCAGCAGGCTGGCTCACTGCACTGGCCCCTTGCAAGAAAACAATCTCCTTTCTCTTCTCTCCTCCTCCTTCTCCAGACCTAAAACGGGCCTCTTCCAAAAATCCCTCTGACACCAGTTCCTCCAAACTCCGGTGCCTTCTGGAAGCCAAGAAGGCGGTGCTCGCTCTCTGAAGGGTCCCTCCGCTGGGCCCCCATTTGCTCGCGTTAGCGTTCTCTCCCGGTCCGATTGCTGGCTAGTGCTAACGGAAGTAGCCAACTGCGGCACTGGCCCCGATTCGTCCGCCTTCCCTCCATGCACGTCCTTCGTCTTTTGGCTTGGCAATTCCCCTGCCAAGAAGGAGCAATCATGTGACTCGTGGCCAGCAGGCACAGCGGAGTGAGCTAGCTCCGGACACCAGTCTCACAGGCCGCGTGGGCGTCCACCCGCTCTCTTGCCCTGGCCATCAGCGCATGTCCACTGCTCCCAGGAGGAAGGCAAGAGAGACGGGGGCGCAGCTGCTCCAAGGAGGGGCCCAGCCCAGTCCAATCTAGCAGTGACTCTTTCTTTTTGTTTTTTTTTTTAAAGATTTATTTATGCATACAAGAACTGGGGTGCAGGCCAGAGGTGTGGGGGGTGAGAGACAGAGTGGGGAACAGAACAGGCAGATCCACTGAAACACACTGCTGAGGGGAGCAGCGGGCGAGGCAGGAGAGGTCTGCTGCACCATGTGGGTCCGCTCCCTGGCCAGTGGCAGGGATCGAACCCGTGCTGCAGTGGCTGCATTTTGCTTCATAGTGCGTTACTTAGACCATTGTGCCACCAAAGAGACCCGCTGTGACCCTTTAAAGGCATCAGCCCTGGGCAGCAAGAGCAAGCCACGCCCCAGCCAACCCCCAGAGAAGTGAGATACGGTTAGTGATCATGGAAGCCACCGCACCTTGGTGCAGCTTGTTGGGTGGCATTAGCTGACCGGTACAGTCACCCTGGAGAGGACACGGGCGTGGAGGCATCAGATGCCAGCAGGAGCCATGGCATAGGCCCGCCGTGAACTGAGGCAAACTACTTGACCCCTCTGACTGCCTGTCATCGTTCATGAGCATGAGCACGTCACGGGGCTGTCCTGAGGACTCGCGGTCTAAGTGGGTCTCTCCGTCTACTGGCTCAGAGTCAGCACCTCTGCCAGGGACTGGACGTGGGTCTTACCATCCTCAGGGTATGAGTGAGGGTGAGGACGGGATTTGCACTTCTCTGGGATGATAAGGGGTTCACTGCTCCCTGTTCAGTAAATAGTCACTTGTCAGTTCTGGGAAGGTGCCCCCATGCTAAGATCTGGGCCAGATCAGGTCGGAAATCTGGGTTCAAATCCCAGCTTCGCACTTCAAACTAACCTCTTGCAAAAATCCTGCTGTGCGACCCAGGCAAGGACTCAACTTCTAAGGGCCTCAAATTCTCCACCTGTGAATGAGAGTGATGGGCCCACCAGGGCATGATTGGGCCCTCTGGCTGCCTGACGCATGTCTGCCCTACTGCCCTGCTAGTGGGGGCATCCTCTTCCCTGCAGGCCCCGAAAAGCGTGGTCTGCAGGGCCAAAGTCCCTAAGCCCCCATTTTTGGAAGAAGGTTTCTCTCCTCCCTGGACTCACCCACCGCCCTCCTTGAGCATCCTCAGCATCCGCGAGCAAACAATGTTAACACTTCTAAACCTCAGTTTACTGTCTGCAAAATGGCAAGTCAAGAAGACATCTTATAAGGTATGAGGGTTTAATGTAATATGTTTAATGCAAAAATGCATGCACGACAAAGATTGGGTGGCAAGACAGGAAGGTAGGAAGGAGGAAGTGGAGGGGGATGGAAGAGAAGGGAGGGCAGTTCAGAGGGAGAAAGAATTCTGGTGTGTTCTAACAGAAGTCTGGAATGCACACAATTATGGTGGCTTCTCAGAACTCTGCAGTATAATGATATTTAATCCCATCTGGCAATCCAGGAATGGTCTTCAGAACTAGAAATAAGAGGATATTATACTCCTAATCCCCAACCCCTGCCACAGGCATTCAGGGAATCAAACCACAAACCCCCAAACAAACTGCCAACTCAGCGTGGTGGAGGATGCAGAGTCCCCCTCATCGGCCACTTGCCATTGTCATTTGATCTGTGGTTGGCAGAGCCAGCTGGCCAGAAAGCAGGAGCCACGGTCAAGGTGTGAAAAGAGAAACTCGGGAGAGAAAACGTCAAGAAGAGAAAACGACCCCCAGGCCTTTACAGCAGTTGAAGACAGATGCCGTTTAAGCAACAGGACACAGCGGTGGCAGAGTGGAGGGCTTGAGGGAAGACCGACTCTAGAACTGGGATCCCCAAACTTGAACCTGCATTTGAATCGTCTGGCGGGTTTGTAGAAACACAGGAGTCTGCACCTAGCCCCAGAGCTTCTGACTCCGAGGTCTTGGGTGGAAGTGGGGAATTTGCATGTGTGTCAAGCTCCAGATGCTGCAGCCCATCTGGGACCCTGTTCTGACCCACTGGTCTAAAGCAATGGCATCAACTTGGCCATGGCAAACAGGTCCTTCCAGGCACCCAGCTGGTGGTAGGGGCTCCAGGAGGTGCCTGAACAAAGACAAAACAAAGATGAAAGGAAATGTCTTTCTTCAAGAAACTAATCATAGGGGGCCTCCCTGGTGGCACAGTGGGTTAAGCAACGAACTATGAAGCAAACAGCAGCACCATGAGTTTGATTCCCAGCCAGGGAGGGGACCCACATGGCTCAGCAGACCTCTCCTGCCTCGCCCGCTGCTCCCCTCAGCAGTGTATTTCAGTCGATCTGCCTGTTCTGCTCCCCACTCTGCGTCTGGTGGATTCTCTCACCTCCCACACCTCTGGCCTGCACCCCAGTTCTTGTGTGCATAAATAAATAAATCTTTCCAAAAAAGAGAAATTAATCATAGACAGCCCCCAGGGGTAGTGGAGGGGTTCAGAGAGAGTATTCCCGTATCAGAAAAACATGGGTTTAAATCTCAGATGTTCCCCTCCTCCCCCACACCCAGGAGGACCTTGTAAAATGTCAGTTTTTGTCTTTTCAGGCCAGGTCATACAAGATAGTTGCCTTCTCTGACTTACTCGCTCTGGGGGAAGCCAGGCGCTATGTTGGAAGGACACTCAAGCCACCCAAGGGAAAGGTCCACACGAAGAGGAACCGACCTGCCAGCCATGAGAGTACTGGAAAGCATCTCCTCTGTTCCAGTTAAACCTTCAGATGAGACCACAGCCCCCAGACCACAACATAAGTGCACACTCTCGAGACACCATGAGCCAGAACCACCCAACTAAGGCACTTCCAAATTCCTAACCCAGAGAAATAGTGAGATAACAAATGTGTGCTGTGCTAAGCTGCTAATTTGTTATCTATCCATAATTAACTGTTAGACATTTAGCTACTGTCTTTAGCTCATTCTTCCTCACTACCAAATGATCAAACACCCCCAAAGAGCCATAAGCTCTTCAAGGACAAGGGAGTATCACTCATCTCCCAATCCTCAGAATCCTGTGCAGAATTCTGCATTTTCAGAAAATGGTGAAGGTGACAGGGAGTCGAAATGGGGGTTTCAGAGAAGGGCAAAACATAGCTCTTAACACAGATATCTGTCTAACAAGAAGCTTGGAACCCTGGTCCTGGAGTTCCCAGTGTCTTCTTCTGACCTCCTGGATGGGATCCTCATAGCCCAGGACCTGGACACAGAAAGCCAGAATTCCAGAACTGTCTTTGCCTCTCATATTACCCACGCAGCCCACTGCCCTCGCCTTCCAGTGCTGCCTTATCCCTGCCTCTAGCCAGCGTTGTACCAAGCAGAACGAGCAAGACAAGAGGCTGTCGTTAGAGGGACCTGGGCCTGAGGCAAGGAGAAGGAAGCCTTGGTATCAGAGACCAGGACTCCCCACCTGGCCCTGCCCCTCAGTTGGCTATCTACTGCTGCCTAACGAGTCACCCCAAAACTTAGTGATGTGTAATAACAATTATGTATTATTTCCACAGTTTCTGTGCGCTAGAAATTGGAGAAAATCTCGGTTAGATTTGGGGTGCATCAAAAAGTGGCTTCAGATGATAACTGAGGCTGCATTCTCTTCAAAGGCTTGACTAGAATTGGAGGATGCTCTTTCAAGATTGCTCATTCTCAAGCTTGTGAGGTGGTGCTGGCTATGTGTGAGGGACCGCTCCACAGGCTGCTTGGGTGGCCGCACAACACAGCCGCTGGCTTCCTCCAGGGAGAACAATGCCAGAAACCAGTGCCTCTCTTGAGCCGGCTTTGGAGGCCACACTTCATCACTTCCGCTGCATTCTCCTGACTGCACAGGGCAGTCCTGATCCAGGGTGGGGTAGACCGCCCAAGGGCATGGATGGCAGGAGGTGGGGGTCATTGGGAGCCACCACGGAACTCATAGCCCTTCTCTGTTCCCTCATGTGAAAACAGGGAAATAATTTCCACCTGGACTGCCTCACAGGAATCCATATTCCCACTACGCCCCAGCCACCCTGGTGTTTTTTCCCTCCTCAACCATGCATTATTAGCTTCCTAGGGCGGCCTTCACAAAGCACGACAAGCTGGGTGGCCCTGACTACAGGAATGTATTCGCTCACTGTTCTGGAGGCCAGAAGTCAAAAAGCAAGGTGTCGGCAGGCCCATGCTCTCTCTAAGGCCCCCATCTGCTCCATGCCTTTCTCTTGGCTTCCGGTATTGCCAGCAGGCCTTGGCTTATATGTGCATCACTCCCGTTTCTGTCTCTGTCCCCACACGGCCTTCTCCTGTGTTGTCTCCCCATCACCTTCCTCTGTGTGCATCTGCCTCCTGTCTCATCTCCTCCCCATACAGGAGTACAGTCATGCTGGATGAGGGACCACCTCAATGTCCTCCTTTTAATTTGATCTTCTCTGCGAAGAAGCGTTTTCCAAATAGGGTCACATTCATAGGTATCAGCAGTTAGGACTTCGACATAGTTTCTTGGGAGACACAGTGTTAAAGGGCAGGGAGAGGGGCACTTTAGAATTTTTAAACTTGTTTTTTTAATGGGTTTTGCCATTCGCTGTATTAAGATAAACATATAAGGCCTTTAATGGAAAGGAACTTTAATATAATTAGGGTACAGTACAGAAAGGATAAAGAACATAGTGACTAAGTTAAGCATCCAGTTACCTGCCTCCTTGAGGGTAAAAGTCCAGCCAAATAGGATTGGCCTAAAGCAAGGCCTAAAAGCCTGCCACAAGTTTAAGGGACTTTTTAGTAGAGACCCATAGAAAAGGGTCAGAAAGAGTCAGACAGATCTGGGAGGAAAAGAGCAAAATCAAAATCAAGATGAAAGCTGCCATTATGAAGCTCCCCACGGGTCTCTCGCCCACATCTGTTCCAACCAGTCCAAGACCAAAAAGCAAGCGCAGTTTCTTCACATGTCCCTCTGCTCCACGTGCCTCCTCCACGCCTCCTTGTTGCTCTCTATCCTGCTTCCTTCTTCCTCTCTTCCTTCTGTCTTCCTATTTCCTCTCTCCAGCATTTTTTTTAATCCCTGCTCAGCAGCACCCACTTAGGTAGGAACCTGGTTTCTAGAACTTTCCCCTTTCCTGGGGACTACCCTGTTACAACAGGTCAATCTATAACACGTGCTAGACTCATTTCTACCTCAGGGCCTTTGTACCAGCTGTCATCACCCATCCAAACACTCCTGTCTTCCCAGCTCTCTAGTGACTGGGGCTTCCTATCTCCGCAGAGGGACTGTCCCTGAATCCCCCAGTAGCTCTCAGTACCTTTTCCCATTCCCTGCTTTATAGGCTCCAGAGAATCCAGAATAACCTGAAATCTGACTTGTTCATTCACTCATGTCATTGTTTTATTGTTGAGATGGTGGCAACATATGTGGAGATGGGAGTCAACTAGACCTTTAGCCAAAGTCCCACACTGCCAGTTATTTGACAGTCTGAAAGGCAAGTCAGTTTACCTCTTCCTCCTTCAGTTTACCTATCTGTAAAATGGGTTAATTATAACAGGCCCTGCTTCCCAGGTCTATGGTGAAACCAAAGTCAGGTAAAGCATGTAAAGTGCTTGGAAATCAGCAGGTACCCAGGAAATGTGGTTCTCCTTCACCCCCACTGACAGGAAATCTGGTGCTGGAGTCTCTCCCACATGAATGGGGACCTTGGGGCCCAGGGCCTGTGTCTGTCTTGTGCCCAGCTCTTGCCTCAGCACCTGGCCCAGCGGGCAGCAGTAACAGGTGCTCAGGAAACATTTGCCGAGTGAATGAACGAAAGCAGCAAACAAAAGCCCAGCTGCCCGTCCCAAGGCCCTGGCATGTCCGCCGTGGACCTCAGGCTTCACCCCCACGTGCCTCCTGAGGCAGCATCGCCAAGCCCAGCTGCCTCTCAGAAGGGTCTCTGGCTGTCTCGTTTCCTAATCAGTCACCTCATCTCCCCTCCACACCGGTGTCACACTTGTTAGAAAAGCTACGAGTCCCCACAGCCGTGTTTACCTGTTTACCGTCGATTTGAAATTATCTATCACTCAGCCTGCCTCCTCGCCTGCCCATCAATCTTATCACCTGTGGAAGAGCCGTTGGGGGCCACTCCCCGCCCGCCTTTGTCTCTGGCAGGCATCAATTTTCCTCACTCCTGACTCCAAACCCCTCCTGTTCTGAGCTGCCTGCTCTCTTCCTCTGCATTGATGGATGCTTCTGGAGGGATGGGCCCCAGGCCTCCCACCTTCCTGCGTCCCTACAGGAGAGTCCCCTCACCCATCCCCAGCCCAACTGGGCTGTCCTGAGGCCGAGCCCCAGAGCACCCCCTGGAACTCAGGGTGGAGTGAATCTGGTTCCAGCTTCCAGAACTCGAGGGCCATCCCTCCCACACCCTGCCTCCCTCCTGGGAGCAGCGGCCCTGGGTTTCCTGTCCTCAGGAAACCAAGGTGAGTTCCACCTTGGCCTTGCAAAGCCAGCCGGAGCTGCTAATGACCCCACTTTACAGCTGAAGAAACTGAGGCACAGAGAAGTCGACCAATTTGCCTGAAGTAACTAGCAACAGCTGTTAGCTCTGAGCTTCGGCGGACAGTCAAGCGGATTCCCAGCCCAGGTCGTCATCACCAGAGCAAGGAAGTTCTCTAGGACAAGGGTCTGCCTGTTTCCCTTAGTTCTGAGCAAGAAGAAGCTCTTCTTTTCCAATCATCTAGACCAGGCATTCCCGACAAGGGGAGACTTTGACGTCATGGGGAGCGGGGAGCATTTAGCAATATCAGGGACATCTTGGTTGTCACATCTGGGGAGGGACACCTAGCACCAGGGAGCAGAGCCCAGGGTGACTGCTCCCACGCAAGGAATCCTTCCGGCTGGAATGTCAGCAGTGCGGGGGTCGAGGAGCCTTGCCACCCCAGCCTCAGGGAGGATGCGCTGCCACCACGGGGTGCTCTAGGCCTGGGTCTCCTGCAGGGGCACCGCCAGCCTGTGTGGCCACCAAGCACTGGAAATGCATCCGTGCAGCTAAAACCTGGGCTTTGGGTTTCATTTAATTTGAATGCATTTAAAATCCAGCGGCCACCTGTGGCCAGAGACTACTCAATTATTGGACAGAGCGACTGTCCAGGTCATTTCTACCTAAGTCTATCCTTTAGCTTCTTAGAGAAGACTGAGGGTGAAGAAGAAGAGAACATACACCCAGTCTCAGGAGACCACCGGTTCAACAGCTTTTGACCTCACACCCAAGAAAGACAGCGAGGGAGCCGACAGGAAGGTGAGGAGGAAAGGACCGACAAGGCAAGGACACTAACCACAGGCACACGGGGGACTGGCCGTCCGACGCTGTGACACTTCTCGCTGTTGTAAACTCAGTTTGCCAGTCTTTATATGGGATAATCGCTTGCACACCACTCATCGTCACCATGACCCCCTAAGGCAGAGGTGGAGGAATGGGGTGAAGACCAGGACAGCCAGCTGGAAGCTGCAGCTGCTCAGACCCACGAAGGTCATGCACTCTCCCGAGGTCATGCAGCCTGGGGTGTCAGTGGCACTTGCAGCCCCGGCTATATCTCCAGCTTCCAGCACTGCCTCAAGTCAGGTGGGACTATGGTCAAGGTCAGACCCCGCTGGCCCTGAAGCAGCAGTAAGGGGGCCCTGCATGCAGGGCAACAGGTCAGGTGGAGTGGTGTCTACCAGGCCACACCAGCCCCGTGAGTGTTAACTCTTTTCGTCCACACAGCAATCCTGGGAGAGGAGCGCTGTTATCAGGGAAGAAGTGGTCAAGGCACAGAGAGGCTTAGTGCTTGCCACAGTCACACAGCTTGTCACCAGCGATCCTGGAGACTTACCCACTCGTAGGGCACCCAGTCCAGAAACACACTGTGCTGAGATGATGACATGGGCTGGGAGTGGGTGGATGGGAGAGGGGTGGCTGAAATGGTGATGGGAGAGGTCTGAGGCAGGCTGGACTTAGAGGGACTTGAGGTTTGAGCTCAGAGTGAACACAGCGAACACAGTGAACACAGAATAGGGAGGGTCAGAGATTCAGGAGAAGACTGGAGGATTGACCCACGACCCTCAGACACCCCCACATGAAACCCAAGGGCCCAGAGTCCCTTGGAAATGAAGAAGCCTGGAAACATTATGAGAAGGATCTGTGTGACCAGACCCTGAATAGAGGCAGATCAGGACAGCGTCGACCTGGGAAGGCTTCCTGGAAGAGGCGGCTCGAGTCCAATCCTGGAAGGAAGAAGGGTGCCTGATAGCAGAGGTAAGCCCAAGGGGGGAGTAGCATGTCCCGGAGTCAGAGACCCCACCTGGAGTCTCCGCTCCAGCTCAATGCTCTATGCGCCATCTCTGCCCCACCTCGCCCCTCCAGGTCCTGGCGCCCTCGCCTGTCATCAGCTGCTGGGTCTGGCTAGCGAAGCAGCATAAACGAAGGCTGCATAAGTTAGGGCGCAGCCTGGGAGTAGATTTAGGGAAGCAGGCCCCCCATGAATAGGCTGAGTGGACAAGACCTTGGGCGCGCTACGCCTCGACCGGCTTACTTGTACCTGGGGGTAGCCAAAGGGGACCATGAAACCACGCAGCACAGGCAGGGCGCGAGCACTCACCCCCCGCCAAGCCTTCTTGTTCTGCTTGGCAGGCCCTGACCCGGGCACCTGCTTGGCGCCCACATCTTTCAAAGCGCCTCGCTCATCCTCGCACACCGGCTCTCTCCGCCCCGTAACAGCCACTGAGCCCGTCTTCCTTCGGGACCAGCAGGCAGAGCAGCACCACATCACAGGTGAACACGGAGGGAGTGAAGGTGAGGAACCAGGACAGTCAGCAGCTGCCGCCCCAGGCTGACTGAAGGACAGAGGGATGGAGAGATGCTTGCAGGGTCCAGAGCCCGGAGTCTCCATGGAAGCTGGAGTCACAGCTGGGGGTGAGGGGTGGGGTGGAGAGAGAGGCAACTGCCACCAGAGAAGCAACCCATGGCAGGGAGAGAGGAGAAGCCCCCTGGCCTCTCCCCTCCTCAGCTGGGTAAGCGTGCGCTGTGCTAGGAAAGGGATCGGAAGGCCAGAGGCCCAGGGAAACTGGTTACAGAAAAGATGGCGTGAGACCCAGGAAATGTAGCTGCTGGCCAGAGCACATCACCCGCCCCCACCCATGGGCACCAGAGTCCAAGTTCCGCTTCCATAGACGGCAACGTGTGACACACCAGAGCGACTGAACCGGCTCCTTGGTGACCGGGCCAGGCCCGGAGGATGTCCGGCTGCAGGGAAAGCAGGCACGGCCCCGAAAGCAGGCGGAGGGCTGGGATTAGACCTGGGGGAGGACAGTGCCCGAGGAGACAGCCACCTTCTCCAGAACCACATTAGCAACGATTTCCCGAGGTGACGGGGACAGGAATCGCCTGTGCCAGCGTCGCCCATTTGTAATCGCAAAGCAAGCATTTTTCCACCCCTTAATGGGGGACCCAACCAATCCGCGAGACACCCTATTTCTCTTTGTCTTTCCCCTGCCAAGTCAGCAAGCTGACTGATCTCCCCCGGGTGATTAATTTTCCCCTTGACACCCTGGGGAATGAGACATTTGTCCCAAGGGTAGAGAGACAAAGAGGCAGGGCTGAAATGCAGGCGGGCAGCGGGCACCACCGGCCTGACCCTCCATCCTGGGCCTTTGCTCCGGGGAGGTCTGGGTGCAGGGCGGGCCGGCTAGGGGATATAGGTACAAGCTGAGGTTCCTGGGTTTTAGCAAACAAGGCATGGCCAAGGAGAACAGGAGGCCCAGCAGGGTGGATGTCAAAGTCCCACCGTGGGAGGAAATGGGGTTCCGAGGAACCCAGCTCCACCCAGGGTTTTAACAGTGACACGGGCTGTGTTACTTCCTGAATCACTAAGATTCAGGGTCAAGCCCCCCAGAGGAAGGATGTGGGGAGGCCATGGCGCAGCCATGCACCATCTTGGGTGTCGCTTCCTCATCTGCAGCGACAGCCTCGCCGCACGCGCAGGGCTCAGAACCCACCGCCTGGTTCAAGGCCTGCCTCGGCTGTTTGCTTGCTGCCAGATTTAGGGCCAGTTGCTAACTTCCCCAGGGTTCAGCTTCCTCACCTGTTACGTGGAGCTAATAATGTGACCTACCTCCCAGGGTTGCTGGGACGCCCCTGAACCCCCAGATCAGGTGTCCAAACCCTTAGAGCGATGCTCAGTCACAGTGGGTGCTCTGGGTTAAGCTGGTACTGGTGACATCTGGGAGGTGGGAGCAGCGAGAACCTCGGAAACCTGAATCAGTCTCAAAAGTCATTCTTGTCTGACATGAGTAGCTTGCTAAAGCCGTTTCTTTTCATATGTTTATCTGAATGGATTCTGTTTTTTTACTTAAATGTATTTTTGGAGAAAACTTTGCATCCAGATCTTAAATGAGAAATCACTTAAATGTCATAAAAAGTTAACCAGAGGAATAACTGCCACAAAAGAAAACATTACCCTTCAATTCTCACTTGACGCTTTTGAAGGACACCAGGTGTGAGGAGAAAGGCATCTGCCCCTCCAGGTTCCCATGGAAGACGTGGCCCTGCCCCTCAACAAGATTCACTTAACGGAAATTCCTCCATATGAGATAGAAGTGAATGAATGAGAAGTCTGTTCAGGCTGCTATGTCAAAATACCAGGCAGAGAGCTGATAAGCAACATAAATTTATTCCTCATAGTTCTTGAGACTGGAAGTCCAAGATCGGGGTGCAGGCATAGTTGGGTTCTGGTGAAGACTTCTGAGCTGTATATTGCCAACCTCGCATGGCAGAAGGGGTAAGAGGTTTCTGGGGACTATTTTATCAGAGACTTGTGCCATTCATAAGGGTTCCACACTCATGACCCGATTACATCCTAACACCATCACATTGGACATTCAAATGTAAAATATAAATGTTGGGGAAATACATGCATGTCATAGCAATTAATGAAAAATTCAATTAATGAATTCATGTGTTACTTGGATGGATGATGGATGGATGGATAGATGGATGGACAGATGGATGGACAGATGACAGTGGATGGATGGATGGACAGATGGATGGTGAATGGATGGGTGAATGGACAGAAGGATGGATAGACAAATGATGGATGAATGGATGGATAGATAATGGATGGATGGATGGATGAATGGATCAGAATAGTGAGGGATAGAGGGAAAAGAAGGCAAAGAGAGTACAAAGGGTTTATGGGTAGAAGAGGTTAAAAGGAAAGAAGGAAGAAAGGAAATGAGGGTTAGAGGAAGGAATAAGGATGAGTGGGTGGATGAATTGCTAAATAGATGATAGATATTTGGGTGGATGATTAATAAAAAGATTAAAAGAGGATGAGTGAATACACATGAAGGAGGGATGGAGAGAAAGGAAGGAAAAGGGAAAGGGAGAAAGAAAAATAGAGGGGGTGCTGGGCAATAAGTTAACTACCAAGAGGTTTAAATACATTAAAAGAGATGCTGGTAGGTGAGGTTGTACAGGAAGGACACCATGAGAAAGAGAGAATTCAGAACATAGAATTAAGGATACCCTGATTTTCAGTTTTCCCTGCCAATGACACTCTTGTCCAACTGGGCCCATCTCCCATTGCCCCCTGTATACACAGAGACTCTCCATGCTCACATGGGTGCCCTCACCTGATACCCTCTCTGTTCCCTACCCATCCAAATCCTAACCATTGTAATCCACCCAAGACTACCTCAACCAGGTGATACCAACTACCCTCCTAGTCTGGCTAGAAGGTTCCCTGGAACCATCCATCCATCCAAACTATTTAACAAGTACTTTGCGGGTCCTCCCTGGTGGTGCAAGGAGTTAAAGCATAGCACTATGAAGCTATCTGAAGCCACAGAACAAGTTTGATCCACAGCCATGTTGATCCGTCTGCACAGCAGACGTCTGGGCCTCACCCACTGCTCCCCTCAGCGGTATATTTCAGTAGATCTGCCTGTTCTGTGATCCACTCTGTCTCTGGTGAATCTTCTTACCCCCCACACCACTGGCCTGTACCCCAGCTCTTATATGCATAAATAAATAAATCTTTTAAAATAAAAGTACCTTGCAATCTGGAAACAACAATCAAAGGCTGATCAAGGATTTGGAGGTACCCAGCAAAGGGACAAGCAGTGACCTTTCCAAACCATGCTCACCATGATCGCATAAGGTGGGGGGATTTAGTCCCCCATTTTATGGATGAGGCACTTGGTAGGTGTAGGGGCTACGCCAAGTTCACCAGGATGATGGCTGCAAATGTCAGGTCTTTACCAGCCTGGGAGAGCGGAAACAGGGCTTGGTTTTGCACAAGCCTTTCTAATCCAAAGCAAACAAATAAAGCCAGGAAGAGAGACTGGGAAGCAGGCGCTCCCACACATCAATGCCCAGCGCCAGCTCAGGGGCTTCTAATTGCCTTAGGAACCACCTGGTCTTCATTTAGTAGAAAACTGCCCCCTTCCTTGGCGCAGTGGCAGCAACCCCACCCCCCCAAAAAAAAGGAGATCGTCAGGTGCTTCTTGGCTGGGAGCACAGAGGAGGCTGGGTGGTGCTTGTCCCTGTGGCCAGCCTGCACGGCTGCCATGGGCGGGCCGAGAGGGCCAGCCTGGAAGCGCTCTTCCTGCCGATGAGGGTTCACTTGCCACATTGCTGAGGTTTTGTTTTCTTTCTCCTGCTCCTGGCAGGGTAGGCTGGCAGAGTTGGCTGCAAGCCCTGTCGCTAGAACTTGCCATCTCAATTAGGACCCAAGATGAGCGGAACACCTGATGGAGAGTGGGGCAGAGAGTGGGAGAGGAGTGGGGCTGGGAGATGCTCCGGGCTGTGCCTCCGGGAAGCAGAGATCCAAAGAGAGAGGACAGCAGAGGAGGACCTAAAAATCCCCAGGCCCATCCATGTCTAAGTGAGGAGAAGGGAGGAAGGGGCCACCTAGGAGCGGTACTTCTGTCTTACAGTATTTCTCCTTTTTTAATGTAATTCGCTTTAATTCCAGTTGCATTTATTTATTTAAGATTTATTTATTTATGCAGATGAGAGCTGGGGTACAGCCCAGAGGTGTGGGAGGTGAGAAGATTCATCAGAGACAGAGCGGGGAGCAGAACAGGCAGATCGACTGAAATTCACTGCCAAGGGGAGCAGCAGGAGAGACAGGAGAGGTCTGCTGCAACATGAGGTTTCAGCTCCCTGGCCGGCGGCAGGGATCGAACTCAGTAGCTGTGGTCTGTTTCATAGTGCATTGCTTAACACCACCAGGGAGGCCCCCCAGTATTTCTTAAACATATACAAATCCTGTTCTCCATCCTCAGGATTTCATGATGATCTTTCTGGACAGAGGCCCTGCCCTCGTGGAGTTTATAGTATGGTTGGGGAAGCCATACAATAAACAAATAACTAAATAAGTATTTTGGACGGTAACTGGAAGAGAGCTCTAAGAATGCAGGCAACATTTGAGCTGAGACCTGAATGAAATTAAGAGAGCAAGTCACATGGATGGGAGAAGAGCTACCTAGAGAGAGGGAACAGCAGGTACAAAGGCCCTGGGATGGGAGTGAGCTTGTGAGTTTGAGTGACACTCAGAGGACTAGTGTGGCTGGTGCAGAGTGGGTAAGGGGGCGTGGTAGAGGTAAGGGCAGGAGGCAGCAGGTAGGATATGGAGGGTTGGAGATGATAGTGGTTTGATTTGACAGATTCCTTCTTGCAGTACAGGGATATTGGGTAGGGAAGGACCCAGTAGAGACAGGATGACAGACAGGACACTGAGTCTGGTGTTAATGCCTTAGTAGAAGTACAAAAAAAAACCCCATTGCTCAGACCAAGGCAGTTGCAGTGGAGTTGGGGAGAAACATTTGATTTGGGATGCAATTTGGAGACGCAGTCAGCAAGACAAATACTCTTCATTCACTAGCAAGCAAACTGAGGCTCAGAGTGAGCTTGACATACCCAAGGCTTCCTAGTGAGTTCATGGAACCAGGACTAATACTCAGGATCCCCAAGTGGAAACCTCCTCTGCGCCCCGAGCCACCACCTTAAAACAGGGATCCTAAAAGCATTTCTGCAAGGAAACAAAATATGCGGGCTTTGCAGCCATACAGTCTCTCTGGCAACTACTCAACTCTGCTTGCAATTCACTAGCAGTCACATGCAATAGGTAAGCAAATGGGCATGGCCCTGTGCCAATAAACCTTTATTGACTAAAACAGTTGACTGGCCCCGGAGACAGGGTTTGCTGGTTCTTGACCTAAAACAACCCAGGAAGACTTTCAGAAGAAAAGAAATCATTGAAAGAAGCAAAAATAACTTTATTAACCGATTTAGGTTAATAGGACAGGACTTCTGTGTCTTGAGAATAGAAACATGCCCACCGCAGCGAAACAAGCAGGTCTGACTTAAGCTAGGAAATTTCCAGCACCGCAAGGTGGTCCCTCCTTGTCCCCACCGGGAAGGAGGACTGAGCTGGAGTCCCCACCACTGTGTCTGGCTGGCTGGTGGACCTGGAAGGTGGGGGATGAGGACCGCCTCCCCCCGGCCGTCGAAGTCACAGCTGTGTTGGGCTGGAACACCACCAGCCCCGGCACTCTGCAACGGCCCCAGGAGAGAAAGGAGGGCACAGATGCTATTCCAGAGCATGAAATGGGTTGGGGAAATGGAGATGTTGCCGAGGGAGAGAAAGCACCCTGGGGGTCCCTGTCGTCTGTGCTAAGACAGCCCTGGCTCCACCTGCAAAGCAGGAGTTGCCGTTTTGTTTAGGTGTGTGTGTTTGGAGACTCTGAACTTTTTTCTTTTCCTTTTGTGACTGTATTATACGTACAGAGGCGACGCTGGTTTACAACGCTGTGTATGATCTAAGGGAACAAGGTCACCTCTCCAGATGGGTGTTAGCACACCCCACCCACCACACATCTGTCCCAGGGGCCTTATATCGTTTGGCTCCTCACCTCCCCCCACTTGCCTTGGAAACCACAGTTTTACAGTCAGAGTTCTAGGGTTTGTTTCGATCTGGTTTCGTCAGGTCCTTTGTTTTGTTTCTCTACTAGCCACATGAATACAATCACCCAGTGCCCGCCTTCCTCCTTCGGACTTATTTGGGTTTGCAGCGTCACCCTCGGAGCTGTTAGTTGGTTTAACAAACACCAGGTGTCTGCAAGCATTTCAGCAACACCAGGTGCGTGCAGCTCTTGACACTTGGTAGAAGACCTGGGTATAACACCAAGGCTGGATGAGCCTCAGTTTCCTTCTGGATGAAGCAGGAAATGATGGAGGTAGAGGTGCACCTCACTCAGTGAGCCCAGCGCCCCTCAACGTCAGGGCTGCATCAGAGTCACCTGGGAACTTTTAAAATACCCCAAAGCCGGCCTCCCTGGTGGCACAGGAGTTAAGTCCCAGCACTATCAAACTATCGCCAGCCACTGCGGAACTCACGAGTTCAATCCCCCGCCAGGGAGCTGACCCACACGGTGCCGCAGACCTCTCCTGTCTCGCCCTCAGCGGTGTGCTTCAGTAGCTCTACCTGTTCTGCTCCCCACTCTGTCTCTGGTGACTCCTCTCACCACTGCACCTCTGGCCTCAGTTCTTGTATGCATAAATAAATAAATCTTTTAAAAATACATAAATAAAACACTCCAATGGCCAGGGCTTTACCCCAGAAATTCAGCAACAATCCAGGGTGGGGCTTGGCTGTTAGTAGGTTTGAAAGTTGTTCTTTAGGGTGACTCTTGGGTGTAGACAGTATCGAGAACCATCGGACTGGATGTTTTACGTAGATGCAGGAAATAGTTGTCATAGGGCACCTGTGACAGTGTCTGGAGGGATCGCAGTTGTCACCATGGCGGGTGCTGGCATATCCAGTTGGCAGGGGTCAGGGATGCTGCTGAACGTGCCACACTGCCCAGGAGAGCCCCCCACAAAGCAGCCTCCCAGGGCCAAGGCTAAGAGCACCCCCAAAAGCATCACCTAGTGATGTGAGGGTCTGAACCCAGAAAAAAACAAATAGGACACCTTGACAACAAAGGTTCAGCAGTGCCCGCTTTGAGCATAAGGTCTTTGTGAAGCCATCCCAGATACCTGCCAGGCATGGGAGGTGCCCTCCTGGGGCCCACAGCACCTGAACACATCTGTCCAGGCCCAGCAAGGACGTCAGAGCCCACATGAAGCATTCACAGTGGAGGCATCGATGCAGGGAATAGGTCACTCTGGTGATAAGGAACTGAGCGCTGGGGGGACAAGAGGGGCTGGCCGAGCAGAAGGTGCCAGAGCCACAGAGCACAAGCAGCTCCCCAGAGGAGCTAGCCACGGGGGAGGGGGTGATACCCTGGCTTCTCCCTTCCATGTCCCTCTGGTCCCCTGACAGTGCCTTCCAATGGTCAAACCACACTGACCAGGAGCCCAGAAACAGCCACAGTCCCTGGGGCAGACCCGAGCAGGCCAGGCCAGGGAATGGACCTTGGGGCAAAGGGGCAAGACACACCTGCCAGTCCTAGTTCTGGCACCCGCTGGCACTGTCTGTGCACAGGGATGCCCCCATGCTCATTGGGTGCCGGCCTGGGTGGTGCCCTCCCACGTCTGACGATGCAGAAGGAGGTGGGTGCCTTTGGTCGCGCATGCCACCTTTCCCATCTGGGCAGTTTCAGAAGCAGAACCCTTGGCCAAACCAACCTCAGCACTTTGCAGCACTGTCACCTGGCTACAGTCTATTGACAAGCAATATGCTGAACTCCTGTCATAAGCCATGTGAGCTTTGGGTGCTCGGAAGTCCAACAAAAGGTGGCAAGCAAGACAAGGGACTGGCGTTTCCTTGGGAGACAAACAGAAAGCAAGTAAACAATGTGTTAGATAATCTCAGGTAACTCCAGTGCTGGGAATGCAAACAGGGCAGTGTGATCAAAAGCAATCAGGGAAATAGCAGGACCTGTTTTCAGCAGAAAATAGCAGAAGCCTCTCCAGGAGATGTTTAAGCTGAGGCCTGAACCAAGTAAAGAAAGGAGTCACGCCACTTTCCAGGGGGATGTCATCTCATATGAAAGGGACAGCATGTGCAAAGGCCCTGTGGCTAGATTGCACCCGACTCTGACATGTTTCACGAAAAACAGAGAGCAGGGTAGTCAGAGTGAGGGGAAAGGGAGCTAGACAAAAGGGCCTAGGTCATGTCAGGTTGGTTGAAAAGAGACAGGAGACAGGGTAAGAACATGAGCCAGCTTCTGTGTTTATAAGACCCTGTTGTGTGGAGCTATGGACTAAGTTGAATGAGAGCACCATGTTATCACTGATCCACCTGCATTTTACTGACTAGTAAATTTTCCCCACTTCCCCCCCAAATGTGGGGAAGGGGTCATTAAAAGATTGTCAAACTTTCATCTCAACCAAAATGAAAATGTTCACAAAGGAAAAAAAAAAATAGTGAATCCCATCATCATAATTTTATAATAGAACATTTTAGCACCAAAAAAAAAAAAGAAAAGAAAAGTAGAAGGACATAACCTCAGAAGAAGGACAATGCTTTGTATTGAATCCATTTGGCCTTGTGCAAAGCTTCGCCCTGACTTTTCTCACTCCCTCTGAGAATGGAGAGGTGGGGGGGTCGGTATGCTGCCTCTAGTGTATCCTTGAGCCCCAGAGCTGACCAGGAAAGCTGAGGCGCTGCCAGGGGGACATGGAGTCTCCCAACACAGGCTGCCAGGAGGTCCTTTTCTCATCAGTAGTTCTTTTGAGAAACTGAAAACTCCCCAAGAAGAAAGCATCTAGATCAACCTCCCAACCAAAAGATGCCCCCCCCACCCAAGCTGAGCATCACTGAGCCATAAAAGCAGGAGACGCCACTGAACCTGTTTATACCACACATAATGCAAAACACAGACAGTATTTGTTTGAGCTCTGATGGGTGCCGGGCACTATTCCAAGAGCTTTATATGTGTTAATTCATTTAGCAGTGATAATATAATCATTGGGATGCACTCTATATAATATACAGACTATTGTTAAATAATATTTATCTGTAGTGTTATAATAATAACCCCGTAAGGCAAGTACCACCCTCTTATGATAGGAACCCTGAGGCACAGAGAGATTAAGTAACTTGCCTGTAGTAGCACAGCCCAAAAGTGAAAGAGCTGGGATTCGAACCCATGCAGCCCAATTCTCATGCCAGTGATAATCATGTTTCCACTGTGCTGCTTAGGTGTTCTACTTTGCCAAATACAAGATTCCATTGTAATCTTGTATATGCTTTTCAAACTGTATATGCCCCATATCTTTCTCCTCAAGATTCAGATCTGACTTCTATTTATTCACCTAGCAGAAATGCAGGGAATCGGGAGCCTCCCTGGTGGCGCACGGGTTTAGACAACACACTATGAAGCATCCACAGCCACGGCAGCACCATGAGTTTGATTCCCAGCTAGGGAGCTGACCCATATAGTGCAGCAGACCTCTCCTGCCTTGCTCACTGCTCCCCTCTGCAGTGTATTTTGGTCAATCTGCCTGTTCTGGTGAATCCTTTGTCTCTGGTGAATCTTCTCACCCCACCCCCCACACCTCTGGCCTACATCCCATAATAAATCTTTTTAAAAAAAAATAAAAGAAAGAAAAGAAATGCAGGGAATCCATACAGCCCAGAAGGGTTCTTTGCTGGGCACTGGGATGTCCCAGCTCCATCCCTGGCAGAGAGAACTAGAGCAGGAACTTTGGGAGGGGGTAACTGAGGCAAAGACCTGGAACAGGACGGAAGAGGACTGGGGATAGAGAAGCATGGTGAGGCAGAAGGGACCCCGGGAAGGATGCTAAAGCCAGGAGGTGTTTGGGCACCTCATCACCCAGCCGCACCCCTTCCCCTGTCGTATTCTGTTCCAAGGCCTGGGTTGAACGCCACGTGTGTCCTCCAGGCTCACTTCTTCATTCCACAAAACTGGGGTGAGCACTTAGATTGCACTGTGGGCACAGAAGATACAGGTCCCCCTCCCTTTCATAGACCCAAAAGAGGGTGAGCTGAAGGAACATGTGTTTGCAAAGAGACAAGGAGAGGGGGCTGAACAGAACTTGAAACAAGACAAGGCCAGAATTAGCCCCTGCGCTGGGTCAGAACCAGGAGCAGGAATTCACTGGCTGGGAATTCTCCGCCTTCCTGGGGCTGCTGCATTCCCTGGGGAAAGCTCCTAAGTGCCCTTCCCTGGAGAATCTGCTCCAGTTGGTCTGGGGTGCACGCAAGGGTTGGTGAGGCTCCAGGAGCCTGGCAGGGAACGGGGCCTAACGCACAGAGTTGGGAGATGCAGGCTGGAGAATGAAAAGGGGGTCTTTCCCGGGGCGGGCACCTGCCTGGGCAAAGGACCAGTAGCTGGCAAGATCGTGCCACCCAGAGGAGGCAGAGAGGAGGGGTCAGACAACCCGCCCCATGAGGAGTTGGATTTTAAGTAGAGAAGTCACATTTTGAAGCTAGTGCCCTTTAAAAATCACTTAGTGTCTCACCCCAGCTCACCCCTTAAAGGAGAAAATGGTGGCTTTTGTTCCTCTGGCCCTAGGTTAGCTGCAGATTTCCTCTTCCAACAGCAAAGCTTCTGGGATGAAGGGGCGCATACCTTCTTTTTCTTCAAATGCCTTTTTCTCCTCCTGGGAGTCAACACCCAGCTTCAAATCCCAGCTCTGTCCCAACAATCTACGTAACTCTGCACTGCAATTTTCTCACCTAGCCAAGGAGGCAAGTGTTTACTGAGTCCCGGGAGCAGATGAGCCCCCACCCAGGGGTGCTGGCACGCACACCCTCTCCAGCACCCACTCTGCATCAGCACTGCTGGGCACTGGGGACTCGGGGCAGGGGGCTGCACAGGCCCGCCCTGCTGGGGCTGGGATCTCCAGCAAGGGTCCTAGGGGGCGAGGGTCTTGGGCAGGCAGGAGAGGTGGGGTGCCATCAGGATGCGTGCTGGGGAGAGGGAGGAAGCACCTTGTCTTCGGGAATCTTAGAGGACGCAGCCCCAGAAGGAAGCGGACCACACAAAGAGCCAAGAGACAGCAGGGGGAGCCTAATGCAACCTTTTAAAAAACAATAAATAATAGCGCCCGTGATAAATGCATCCCCTCATCTGAATGGCGGCTGGAGAACTGGCCCCTTCTTTCTAATCACTTAATGACCCCCAAGAGGGCGGAGGGGGCTCACTCAGGGGTCCCCCTCCTCCTTCCCCTCTCGGCACCGAGGTCTATAAAGAGAAACTCGCTCCTTAAAGAGGGTCATTTACAAACCCTCCTTAATGGAGGGCGGCGGCGCTCCCGGGTGACACCCTTCTGGTCCGGACAAGGGTCATGAAAAAGGAATTGGCTTCGGAGGTCGGAGCACGTGAGCTCGGCCAGCCGCGCGCGGCCCCGCCCCGCCCCCCACGCCTCTCCAGCCGGAGCCCGCGGCTGGCACGCTCCGATGTATTTATTATTTCCCCCCATTGTCTCGGCCTCCCCCGCACCCCTGCCCGAGCCCCTTCGCTCCTCAGGGCCTCCCCCCTCCCCAGCCGCCCCTCCGGCCCGCCCTCCGCCTGCACCCAGCCTCTCTCATAATAGCATCCTTTTCACAGAGACAAATTGTCCGGCCTCAGGATGCACCTGAGGACTTTCGCCCCTTAACAAATGGTCTTTTAATTTTCTACCAGAAGGGCAGAGGGAAGGGGGGCTGAATCAATCACACATCCATCTTCATCATTGCTGCCGAGGGACTCTTTTTGCTGGCTGGCTGCCCCTGGGGAAGATGGGGTGAAGAGGGGGAAGGGGGGACGCCCGTCGGAAGGGTCGTGGGGGAGGGGCAGCAGCAGGGAAGCCATGCAGAGAAGCCCCTGCAGCCTCTCCCAGGAAGAACCCCCCCACCCAGGCCCTGCACACCCCGTCCAACACCTGGAGACAGAGGCCCTGCTATTTTGACAAGTGGGGAAACTGAGGCCCACGTCGACAGCGTTCTTACTTAAAGGAAGCAGCAGAGCAGAGACAGGAAAGTAATCCGTGCCTCTTCGCCACTTCCTACAAAGTCTTCGGAGTCAGAGACTGATTTTCCAATTCTACCCGCCTCCCCCCACTGGCTAGTTGCCTTAGGGACTCCTTATTTGCTCAACCCAAGCCCCTAACTTCTCACCTGTAAAATGGGAGCATGAGCCTCTGCCTCCCGAGGGGGTGTGGGGACTCAGAGATAATCACTGGACAGGCTTATCCAGGCCCCAGGTCCCAGAGTGGGCTCCCAGTCAGGTTTGATATTCCAGTCCTCCAGCAATCCCTGCTCTCCCCCTCCAAAAGTGGTGCCTTGGGGATTTGGCTTCCCTGCGGTATGGGAAGCTGGCACCCACTTCAGGCCTGTCTGTCCCAGCCCCAAGTCCTTTGCATGAGCTGCTTCCCTGGGTGCTGGGCCTGTCTCAGAGATCAGACCTCAGAGGTCACTCCACTTTGGGTGAGGCCTTCCTTGACCACCGCACAAAATACTGCAACAGCCCTGTGTGTTTTTTTCTCTGGGTTACATCTCTATCTAACACATTAAATGTATTTCTTATTTTCTAAGAGTCACTTTTAGCATTATCCGCGGTTCTCAGTGTATTTCAAGTACTGACTCATTTCATCCTTATATCATCTGGGAGGTAAAGGGGAGGGTTGTTTCCCATTTAACAGATGGAGAAATTGAGGTGCCCACCTCAGGAGCAGTCAGCACACCTGGAGCCCAGACCTGGATTTCTACAGGAATCAGGGCTCTTTGGAGAAATGGCCGGGGCTCCAGGGCTGGGGCAGGAGAGATCCAGAGAGTCTGAAATACCTGCCTGTGTCAGACTAGGTTCGAAGGAGGCAAATTCCATGGGTCCTCCGATTGGCCAACTCTAGGACCATCAGAATAAACATTATTTGAACATCAAAATAAACAGTGACAATAAAGGAGTATTACCATTGAGTATTGAGTCTATGAGTTCAGGCTGATGTGATGAATAAATAAATGAATGGATGAGTGAATGAATGAATGAATGAATGAGGAATTGTCTTTTTATAATAGAAAGACAATACATATAATAAATGTAGAGGGAAGGCTGGAATTAGAAAATCTGCATTTGGAAATTATCATCACGACCACTGATTCAGGCAAGATCATTTGAGAACTGAGTCTGAGGGTGACCGCATACTGACATCATCTCAGAGCATTGCCCAGCTATGTCCCTCTTCACTGCAAAGTTTCGATGTGCAGTGGGCAACCTGGCAGACAGCATCTGAAGGGTCCAAGTCAACGTCACTGGGCAGGGGACAGGTTGGCCCGGACCTCCTGATGCAGTGCACAGAGATGAACATGTTGCGCCTCCCAGAATCCCTGCAGGATGCACAGCCCGGACCAAATCACAAAGCAATATCAGATGCTCTCAGACCAGGGACACCTTGCAGATCTCGCATCTGGATCTTACATCTGGATGCTTCAAAAACCTCAGTATCTTGAAACCCAGACGGAGGAACCGATTTCAGATTAAAGGAGGCTACAGAGATGTGACACTGAGCGCAATGCCCGGTCCAGGAATTTCTTTTGCAAGGACGGACATTATCGGGGACAAACGGGGAACTCCGAATAGGGCTTAGATCGGTGATAGTATTGTGTCCATGTTAATTTCCTGATTTTGATCATTGTACTGTGGTTATGTAATCACATGTCTTTGTTTTTAGAAAACAAACATCAGAGCCCTTAGGGATAAGGGGGCCATTCCCAGAACTCAAAAAGGTTCATTTAACAACAACAACAAAAAGACAAGAGACAGAGTAAGCAAGCAAATGTTAGCATTGAAGGTTATACAGAAGTTTTGTAGTAATTTTTCCAGTTTCCTGTATGTGATATTTTTAAATTCAAGGATAACAAAGAGAGCCTGAGCCCAGAGAGGTTGAAGTTCTTACGCAGGGTTACACAGCTAGTAAGGAGAAGAGCTAGGGTGGGTGCTCCGGCAGGCAGCCACCCAGTCCCTTGCCATCTCCTCCTGCCCATGACCGCCATCAGCTCAAAGTCCCAGGAACACAGGATTCTTCTGCTTTTGTTCTTCATCTCTGCTGTTCACTACTGTGTTCTCCACACACCTGGGACAGTGCTTGGCACACAGCAGGTGCCCAATATTTGTTGAGTGCATGACAGATGTGCAGACAGGTATGTTAAGGCACCCAGAATCCTGCAGCTAGTGTGGGTGGATCTTGGGCTTGGTCAGGTTTGGAGTGACCCCCCATGTACTCTCACCCCTGCTGCAGCAAAGAGCTCCCCAAAGAGCTCCACAGGAAGCACACAGCACCCCCATCCAGCCTTCTATTTCTGTGGGCTGGAAAGAGGAGGGAAAATACCCAAATCTCCATTTGCCTTGATTGAAGGGCCACAGAGCTGGCGCTGATGAGTGATAGGGCCTTGACCAGCGCTGGGGACCGTGGAAGGGAAATGCGGGTCTTGGGTCCAGCCCAGCCTGGGAGAGAGCCCAGCGCTGAAGGTTGCCTCAACCCCAGCCGGGAGAGGGGTGGGGAAGAGCTGCTTTCCTCTCCCTGCCCCCTCTCCCTTCCCCCAAATCCATCCCCTGAGGGAAGGCTGGGAGCCCAGGGAGGGCTGCCTCCCCCTCCACAGAGGGAACCGAGGGAGAAGGTTAATTAGATGTTTGCATCCAATTTACGTCTTGTTTGTGGAAGCTGGTTCAGCTGCAGCCTGGGCTGGCGGAGGCCCGTGCCCTGCATCGCGCATCTCAGAGTGACTTCACAGCTCCAGAACTGGTTAGCCCGGGTCAAAACGCGCCCATTATCATTTTATCACTGCCTCTTCCTCTATAATTACGGAGCTCTGCTTCCCCACACACATTTTTCTGTTGTTTCAACACCCCCCTTCCCTGGGGCCGGGCACCCACTGAAAGAGATGGAACTTGGGGAAAACAGGCACCTGGCTTCTGTGGGATGGACTCAAATCTGGGTGCCCTAGGAGAAAGTCTGGGGGGAGAAAAAGGGGTCTCCCACATCACTGACAGCCTGGTCAGAGGTTAGAGGCCCCTTAGTCCTGAGAGCCCCCTGCGTGGCAAACTCAGACACCAAGTAATTAAGGCACAGGAGCCATGTTGGAGAGCGTGAGATAATAGGGAGTGGAGGAGACTGCAAGCAACAAGAACACAGCCCCGCTAAAGGGGGCACTATTCCTCCTCACTGACCAGTGGGCAGCTGTTGATTGGCAGGTGGGCCACTGTCTGTCTTTGGTGAAGAGGGGATGGGGTTATGATGTGCAGGAGGAGGTGGTCTAGGATAGACAAATAGCCCAACTCTGGCAACTACCAAAAACTCATCAATGATAGAATCATTAGACAAATACAGCTTATTTATTCATACAGTAGAATATCACAAGAAGTGAAAAAAAACAAAACAATGGACGATCAAACACACCAACACGGGTGAATCTCATAACCTTGATGCTGAGTGAAACCAGAGCTGCACATGTCTCCCATAAGAAGAGCTATTCCAATGGCGGGTTTCCGACCCATGTGTTTCCAGGGTCTCACATAGCACCTGGCACACAGTAAGTGCCTGGTTTGTGTTTGTTGACTGAATAAGTGAATGACTGAGCAAGAGACCTCAAGAAGCGTGTTCCAAGATTGGGTTGCTAAAATGTACAAATGGTGTCTTTGCCCTGTTCCTGCTGGAATCCAATCCCAGACCTGCTCCCCCACCCTTGGGCCCCATCCCACCCCCTCCCCCACTCCCACCCCCTCCCACCTCCACCCTTTGCCAGCCCCCTTCATGCTGAGCCCCTCAGCCAGGCCTGCTGTGACCTGTCAGTCACTCTAAGTCCTGCAGGCAAGGCCCACTGCAGGCCAGATGGAGCCCTGAACTCATTCAGCTTGTCAGGGGGGCCCTACCTGGAGGTGGGGGACCTCTGGGGAGAGAGGGCAGTCCGGTCTATTAACCCCTTCACCCCTGCCTGGCCCCATCCAGGGAGTGCTGGGCTTTGGGAAGCAGATCAAGGTGATTGTTATGAAGGAGGAATGAGACTCCTTTCTGTGCTTGGCAAGTCACCATGTCCTCTCCTTGGGGTGCTGGGACTCCCCTTGAGGCTTCTGGGGCCCTGATACCTCAAGAAGTAAAAAGCAGCTCTGCTTTCTTCTGCCAGGAGGTCCAGGGAGGGGAAGGGAGGAGAACAATGACTGACCAATAACTGCACCCACCGACTTCCAGAGCCCCAGAGCCTCCTTATTAGCAGGGAGGGAAACCGGCCCTGAGAGAGAAACATCAGCAGCCGCCAGGTAGTCTTGAGTTCACAGCTAAGTGTGTTGTCTCCTCCCCAAGCCGAGGCCCCACCATTCGAGGTCCCATTCTGCTTTGCACCCAGCGCACCCACCCACCCCCCTGCAGAGGGGACAAGGCCAGAAGTCCCTCTCTTTCTGGGATGGAGCCTGCGGGAGAGGGGCTTGGAGAAAAGAGAACTAGAAAAGGAAGATGCTGTCATCTCGTCCTGACATCACCAGGCGTTCAGGACTCTGCAAAGATACAGAGTTCCTCTCTGCCTCAGTTTCCCCCGCTGCCGACGCTGGCTCCAGCGGAGCAAGGGAGTCACCCCTGACCTCCGTATGAAGCGGAGATCGGAAGGGAGGAGAGGAAGAGGAGGTCAGTTGGTCTGGGGCTGTCGGGCCGCTCTGGAGCTCCCCTCCGCTTGGTCCTGAACTAGAGTGTGTCCAAGGCCCTGGAGTGGGCCCCTGAGAGGGCCGACTCAGAGCTTCCTCTTCCTAGCAAGGGTGACTCTCCCACAAACCCCTGCAGCTGCTGCCCTGGGCTCCTCTCTAAGTGACCGGATGGGGGAGCGGGTGGGTGGATATGGGGCCTGCTCTGCTAGAACACCCCCTAACTCACATGGATTAGATCAGAAAGTCTGTCTGTGGGAGAAGGCAGGGAAGAAGGAAAGGAGGGAGGGGTCCCTAACTGCTTCATACAACACTATAGTAGCAAGACTATTTGCGGGAGATTAAAATCCAGTTCATAATGGGGTTTAATAATTCCACCATCGCTGGGCTAGCTGCTGGGCAGGGGCTCCAAAGACCCTGAAACGCAGCGACTCAGACTGGGTCCAAGATGCTGGCTCATCCACTTGCCTTCCAGCCCTCGTGGGACCTGAAGACCTAGAAATCCCAGCTGGCTGGTGAAGGGGGTGGCCCTTCAACTTGTTTCCTTCCATTCATCCCAGTGTATCTAAGGTCAGCTGAACACCAGGCACTGGGGCAGGAGCTGGGGCGCACAAGACCTGCTCTCATAGGCTTTTCAGTCTCTTTGGAGAACTCAATGGAAAGCAAACTTTCAGATGAAGGAAAATAACCCAGTGATAAGGCTCCTGTGGGGTCCCAGGCAGGAAAGATCCTGGGACAGAGGGGGACTTGGCAAACCTCCTGCCTCTCCCAGGCATCACTTAACAATGTCACTGTCAAAAAATACTACCTTGAAGCCCTAACCAACATCCCTAGAATGTGACCTTATTTGGAAATCGGGTCTTTACAGAAGCAATTGAGTGACTCTGAGGCCTTGGCGGTAGTTCCTAACCCAGCACGACCAGTGTCCTTAAGTAAAGGGGAAGCGTGGCCAGAGACAGGCCCACGTGCTGGAAGCAGGTCAGGCGAACACAGAGGTCCCGCGTGTGCGTTGATGAGACACAGGAACCAGAAGCTGGACAAAGCAAGGGGGCATTTTGGACTGATTTTGGACTGCCGGTCTCCAGAGCTGGGAGACAATAAATGTTTGTTCAAAGACGCCAGTTTGGGGTACCAATTACGGCATCCCCAGGAGACTAGCACAGTGACCATGCCCGGTTACGAGGCAGGTGGGAGACGCCAGAGCCCAGGGCTGGCCTTCAGAGCCACAATGCCAGTGCCAAGTCCCGACTCGGCCGCTTCCTAGCCAGGGGACCTTGGGCTAGCGGTGTCCTTGGCGGTGATCCCAGTGCCTGCTGTCGGGGTCACCGTGAAGATCAGCCCGCTATGACAGCGTGCAAAATGACAATGACAGTGATAGGGACAAAGTTGGAGAGCATCATGCAACTGCCCCTCAGGAGGCAAAACAGAAAGTTCCAGGCCTCCAGACAAAGGACTCTGTTGAGTGAGAGGGCCATAAGGTAATGGTTGAACACAGAACCTACCTGGGTTCAAATCCCAGCTCTACCCCTAGTGAGCTGAGTAACCTTGGGCAAGTTACTTAACCTTTCTGTGCCTCCACTTCCCCATCTAAAAATGGAAAGAATGATACCAACTTCACATTGTTGTGGAAGATAAGTGAATGCATGGAGAGCACAAAGCATAGTGCCTGGCACAAAATAAGTGTCATCTGAGTGGTAACTGTGTGTGAGGTATATATAGATGATTGATAGACAGATAGATATGGATACATGGATGGACGGACAGACGGATGGACAGATGGACGACGGATGGATGGATGGATGGATGGATGGATGGATGGATGGATGGACGGATGAGTGTAGGTAGGTAGACAGGCAGGCAGACAGACAGACATGGATGGGTGGACAGACAGACAATGGGTAGACAGACACCGCATTCCTATTATGCAGCCCCTTCGGGCAGACCCTTCCTTGCTGAGCATGATGATGCAACTCCATGGGCCACTGCTGGGGCCAGTCTTCAGTTGCATTTTGGGAAGGGCAGCTTTGCTTCAAACTGAGGCACATTCCACCATCAGGGAGTAGAAGCAGGGCAAGCTTTGGCTTGGAGGAAGCCTGGAATCCTGCTGACAACCCAATGAGCAAAGAGACAGATGGTGACAAAAGACCTGGCCAATTTATCGGGTCCCAGTCACAAAGTGCTTTCAGGGAGTAACAGGTTGAAGATCAATAGAGAATGGGAAAGGGAGTGGTTTTAAAATAGCTTAGTGGGAAGGGGATTAGAGGGGATAGCAAAGGTGGGAGGAGAGAGCCTGTTGGCCTGGTGGGAGGAGGAGTAGGGAGGCAACTTTTAGACCCCATGCACATCTGGGTGGGCTGTGATCCTGAATATGGCTCCAGGAAGCCAGCCCAAACCCCAGCACCTGCCGGGGACTTTGTTCAGTTTCAGGGACTAGAGATCACCTGGGGGCTTTGTCTAAAAGACCTGAGCTAACCCAAGAGGAGCCTGAATGGCAAAGCTGGGAGTAATTGTGACATTTGACCAATAACAGCTCACATCTACCAGAGCTTACAGAAGGGCTTTACCTGGTGTATGAATTTCCTGGGCCTGTTCTGACAAATCGTTACAAACTCAGTGACTTAAAATGTACCTTCTGGGGGCCTCTCTGGGGGCTCAAAAGGTTAAGTCTCAGCACTATGAAGCTATCCGCAGCCACTGCAACACAAGTTCGATCCCCCGGCAGGGAGGTGACCCACATGGTGCAGCAGACCTCTATTGTCCTGCCCACTGCTCCCCTCAGCAGTGTATTTCAGTCAGTCTGCCTATTCTGCTCCCCACTCTGTCTCTGGTGAGTGTTCTCACCTCCCGTACCTGCATCTCTGGCCTGCACCCCACCTTTTGTATGCATAAATAAATAAAATAAACCTTTCAGAAATTAAAAATAAATTGTACTTTCTGGAGATCAGAAATATGACAAAGTTTCACTGGGCTAACATCAAGACATTAGCAAGGCTGCATCATTCTGGAGGTCCTAGGAGAGACCTGCTCCTTGCCTTTTCTAGCATCTAAAAGCCACCTGCATTCCTTGGCTTGTAGCCTCCTCCTTTGTGAAAGTCAGCAGTATACCATCTGCTCTCTCTTCTCCCCAACTCTCTCATTTCTGCTTTCATTGTCAGTTCTCCTTCCTTGACCTTCCTGCCTCTCTCTTCTAAGGCCCTTTGTTATAACCTTGAACTCACATATATAATCCGGCATCAATGCCCCACCTCAAGATTCTTAATTTAATCACATCTACCAAGTCCCTTTGGCCATGTAAATTAATATATACACAAATTCTGGGACTAAAATTTGCACATTTTTTTCATCAGTCCACCACACTTGAATTGATTCATTTCACACTGGCAATGCCCTTACAAGGACCTCTGTCTTACCCATTTTACAAAATAGAAAACTGAGAGTCTGAGAAGCAATTAACTGATCTAGAGTCATGGCCCAAGAAAATAGATTCTTGCATTCTCTGGGCTGAACTTAGGAAGCTAAGCCCCTGGATCCAATTGTGCCTTTTCAGTTCGCTATCTAATAAAATTCCTTTTATGATTCAAGTCACTGAAGTTGGAGTTCCCATCATTTGCAACCAAGAGAGTTCTAGAAGATGTGGGAATCCTCTGAGAAGAAGACAGAGGGATCTACTTCCCCAAGAGACTGGGATTGCACATGGTTATGATGTACAGCAACTTAGCTGGCTTGACAGTCCAATTTTTTTAAAGTTTCATATTCATTTGAAATATTCCACAAATACATTTGGAATAGCAGCTGGGTATCAAATAGTGTTCTAGGCCAGGGGTCAGCAAACTTTTTCTGCAAAAGACCAGATAGTAAATTCTTGGCTTTGCACACCCTCCCATACCTTTTGCAACATCTCAACCCTATCTATAGAGCGAAAGCAGCCACAGACGGTGCAGAAAGGCGGGGACATGGCTATGTTCCAATATGGTATTATTTACAAAGATGGACTACCAGCTACCTTTGTCCAAAGGCTGTAATCTGCTGACCCTCTTCTAGGTAATTAACATATAGCCATGAGCATATATTATTCAAAGCCCCTGGCCTCACAGAGCTTCCATTCTAGGGCAAGAAACAGACAACAGACAAATAAATAACTGTAGAGGATGTTGAGAGGTTGTAAGTGCCATGAAGAAAAACGAAATTGGATGAGGAATGGGGGTGTTTGTGCAGAGTGGTCAAGGAAGGCTCTGAGCAGGGGCCCAGAGACCTGAAGGGAGGGTGGGAGCCTCAGCTGGGCAGAGGCAGGAAGCACAAACCAGGCAGAGGGAAGAGGGGGTGCCAATTTCAGGGTCCACGCCTGGGGACTTTGACAAACAGGAGGAGGCTTTGGCTAGAGCAGTGAAGGAGAGGTGGGGCATGAGGACAGAGACACAGAGGCCCCGGAAGCATGGTGGAGGCTCTTTGGGGGACTTCTACTTCCAGGGGCCGATCTGAGAGTTTTGGACAGAGGCGGGACAGGATCAGGCTTATGCCTTGCAACAGCCCAGGCTGTTGGGTGCAGGATGGACTGAAGCACGAGGCACCAACAGCGCAGTGAGAGCACTGCCACAATGAGGGGTCATGGGCCAGGGGCAGCAGAGGTGAGGGTGGGAGGGGGTTGGAATCAGGATAAATGTTGAAGGTCGAACTGACAGCACCATCTGACGGCGCCACCCTGACCCAGGCCTCACTTTCCATCACCTTCCACAGCAGCCCCCACCCACCCTCACAACAGCGAAAACAGCTGTCAAGACTTCTTTCTTTCTGAGCAAGAAAAAAAAAGCCAACAATCTATTAACTCATCAATACAGAAGCCCGCCAATCTGTCCATCACCGGCTCCCGTCGATAACTCCATCTCGGGGCTGACAAGGCGGGATAGAAGAGAGGAAAATGAAATATTTATAATTTCTTAAGGGACGAAGCCCTTCCCCAAGGTGATATTCTGAGTTTCGAGCACATTAAGATTTCCATCGCCAAGCAGTCTCCCTAACGTCCACTCCACATCGGGAAGACAGTAACACCCAAGGGAAGGGGAAGTCCTAAAAGGCATCTGGAAGCCACATCTGTCTGCCTCAAGGGTAAGGCACTGGCCTCCTAGAAGCCGCGTTCTTCAGTATGAGACTAGACTTCGAGGTCAAACTCAGATCTCCATCACAAGCTCACTGCTTACCCTCTCCAGCCTCAGTTTCCCACTTACCTCCTGAATGCCTCTGATGATAAAGTGAGACAATGCCCACGGGGCTCTGAGCTCGGAGGATGCCGACTGAGTGTGGCTGGGCGCCCACTAGATGGCCATCATGATGGATGAGTAGGATTCAGCCATGGGAACTGCATGTCAGCCAGAAGGAACAGCCTGGGCAAAGGCCCTGAAGCCATGAAGGAGCTGCCTTGTGGAGGACATCAAGCAGTTATAGGAAAATTCCTCCCCTCCCAGGGGAAACTATAAGATTAGGCATCCCGGGATACAGGAAGGACAGATTTCTCCAGCTCAGATTTACACAGATTTAGAGGGTGTGAGTGAGTGGGGGTTTCCTCTTAACCTCAGGGGTTGAAATTAAGTCGATTATTCTCAATCCATAGCGTCACCAGCACTGATAACCACTTGTTTTTCATCTGTGCTCTGTTTTTGTTTATCTTCTCTTGCAGAAATTTGCCCTTGATTTGCTTGTCTTTCCTTGAAGACTGAATCCCAGAAAAATAGGCAAGATCTATTGAGCCAGGTGGGAGTTGAAGTAAGACAAGGGTGAAGCCACGGCCTCATGACTACAGTAAAAAGCATGCCCACCAGATGCAACCAAGACCAAACTTGAAAGAAAGGGGCAGTGAATGATGTTCCTGCCTATTTCGCTGAAATCCTGCCCGTGCAGACCCTTTAGCCTCCCCCCTTTCTCAGTACTCCCACCACAAGTCCTTACTGCTCCCCAGTTCGGGGAAACAGCTTTTAGAGCGCAAGCTCTCTTCTCCAAAGCCCTCCACTGCTTACACCTTTGTTTTGAATGTCTTCCTGGACTTGTGCAAGTGCTGGATGGGAAAAAGTACTCAGCTGGTCAGTAACAACAGGATATGATGTCATGCAAAACAGGATATGATGACTACTCAGGGACAGGGCTACCCCTTGACTTGATGCTTTGTTTTTAGCTTTCCTGTATTAGTCAGTATTGCTACAGTAACACCATGTGACAAATAGTCCCACCACCCCAGAGGCTCAAAGCAACAAATTTACAGTTTTGTCCACACACGTGGGACTGCACAGCTGAGCTCAGTTGATTGGCTCCAGTTTCCCGAGAGCGTGGATCTGCTCCCCAGGGCCAGACTGAAGGCAGCAGCTGCCTCGGGCCTGAATTTTTCGTGGCAAATCATAAAGGTGCAAAAGACAAAGGTAAACCCCTATGTCACATTTCCTTGTTCACATCACATGGCCAAGATAGAAGCTGAAGGACATAGCTCACTCCTTCACACTGAGATAGCAAAGTTTTCCCTGTCCCCAACATTCATGTAAATGGAGTCTATCCAGATGCACACTGGGTTCTTCCACCCAACAGGATGCTTTTTTTAAAGATTTATTTATCTGTGCATATCGGAGCTGGGAGAATTGTGATTCTGTAACAGGAGGGAGTGAGGAATTGGGAGCAATGATTTATTCTGCCACAACTCCCCACTCAGAGTTTCCCTTTCCGCCTCACGATAGGCACGTACCTTATGTATGTCTACTAGCTAGATACATACATGCACACGCTCCTACACATGGAAACATAGACACACCAAGAGATGTACACATTTACAGTCATTAAATTTTAAATATTTTATATTTTATTATTCATAATAAAATATCATTTTAATAAAGTAAACATTATTAAGGCTAATTTACATTCAATAAAACCATACACCTATTTTAAGTGTCTAGTTTCCTAAGTTTTGATGAATGTTTACCTTCACATAAGCTCCACAGTCAAGGCAGAACATTTCCATCACCCCAGAAGGAAACCCCTTGGACCACTTCTTTGGACCACTTTGGAATCAGTTCCATTGACCCTGTCCCCCAGCTTCCTGGCCCCACAGGTTAGTTTTAGTTTTTCATATCCCCAACACTCATGTAAATGGAGTCTATCCAGATGCACACTGGATTCTTCCACCCAACAGGATGCTTTTTTTTTAAGATTTATTTATTTGTGCATATCAGAGCTGGGGTACAGGCCAAAGTTCAGGGAGGTGAGAGGATTCACCAGAGACAGAGTGGGGAGCAGAACAGGCAGACTGACTGAAACACACTGCTGAGGGCAGCAGCGGGCGAGGCAGGAGCGGTCCGCCACGCCATGTGTGTCCCCTCCCTGGCCGGCAGCAGGAATCGAACTCGTGCTGCAGTGGCTGCGGTCTGCTTCATAGTGCGTTGCTTAACCCACTGCGCCACCAGGGAGGCCCACCAACAGGATGCTTTTGAGATTCATCTGAGCTGTGGCTTGAACCAGCAGTCGATTACTCTACATTGCTGAGTACTACTCCACTGCAGGAATGTGGCACCCTTTACTAATCCTTCAGCTGTTGACAGATTATAGTATTTTGTTTCATCTACACAAATAATGTATCTTTACACATCTTACTCTATCTGACTTTTTCACATAAACTTTTTTATGGTGCAGGTCTTGTTTTTATGGATGTCTTGTTTTCTTTCCTGTTTGCTACGTGATCATCCTTACCTTCCTTCCCCCTTGTTTCCTTGATCCACTTACCTAATGAAGGACAGTCATTTTGCCCCTCTTTGCTACCTGTTCCTTCCATTATTATTCTTATAAGCAGCTCACTTGGGTTTATTCCAAGAAGTGGGTTTCTGGGGCGTGATGTATGCAAATATCTGACATCAAGAAATAGTAACAAATTGCTACTCAAACCAACTGCCCAGCATGCACTGGGGCTTTCATTTCCCACTTGCCACCAGCTCTTGATCTTTCCTGGCTTTTTAGTTCTTACTCATTGTGCAGAAATACCCTTCCTGTCATTGGGATTTTAGTATGTATTTCTCAGATTTCTAGTGACTCTTTTCTAGCATTCTTATCCAGATTTTCTGTCAATGTTATGAGTTGGGCAGCTTTCTTTTTTCTTTTTTCTGGAACAACTCATACAAAATTATCTGTTTCTTAATATTTGTAGAATCACCTGTAAGACCACGTGAGTGTGGTGCCTTTTTTCTCATCCCACCACGAGGCAGTACTACATCTCATATTTTGGAAAAAACTAAGTGCCCCAAAACAGGTGAGTGGATCAAGAAGATGTGGTTTTGATCCACAATGGAATACTACTCAGCGATCAAGAAAAAATAAACTCATATCATTTGCAGCAACCTGGATGTAACTGAAAAGGATGATGCTAAGTGAAATAAGCCAAAAGGAAAAAGATAAGTACCAGTTGGTATCACTTATATGTGAACTATAAACTAAACAAAGGGTCAAAGACAAATTTTAAAACCAATTCTTGACAGCTAACCATAGGCCTGAGGCATCTTGGAGGGAAGGAGGAGAGAGAGGGGGAAGATTGGTCACCACACCCAAGGGGAGAAATCCTATGCCATCAAAATATTAACAAGGATGTAAAAAAAATGGCACTTCACTTGAAAAATAGAAAAATAAATAATAAAGAAATTAAATAAATAGAGTCCATGTTTTTCTCTTTCTAGGGAAGATGTCTTTTGTCTTCAGGGCTACCCATGATCCACACGAACCATGGAAGACACTTCTGCAACATGGTGGGGAAGGGACAAGGGAGGGGGAGGGCAGACACTGGACCCGGGGCTGGAGGTGAGGCTGTATATGCGTGTTGGGCGTATCCTTCACAATCTTGGTCTCCTTGCACACATACCTTGTGTATATGTTCATGTTTGTTACCCAATGGACACGCGTCCAGATGACACATGGCTCATCTATGTTCTCAAAACTGCACTTAGGTGCACACCTACCTGTCACTTTCACCAGGCCTTTGTGGGCAAGCTCTGTGGAGCCTGGGGGTGTGCATTTTGCAGCTGATCATCATCTACCACTTGCATCACACTGTATTTGATGCAGTTGTATCTATTATGTTGTTGGTAAAGACGGCAAGCAGGATAGGGGTGCATGTGCGTGCTGGAAGGTTATTACACAGAGCATGCATTATTACATGATCTGAGGATCTCATTATGTAGGTTTATTTGTTAAACAAAACCCACGCACCAAATGCGTTTGTGCACACACATGTGTGCATGCATATGCGTGTAGGAGGGTTTCACCCCGACGTCTATTTCCACAGACCACACGCTGCATTTGCATGTCAGTGTCTATTTGCTGCACACACACAGCCTCCCCTGCCCCCTCCCCAAGCCTGTTTGTAAAGACACCCAGCATAATGTGTATGTGTGTGTGAATGTGTGTGTGTGAATGTGTGTGTGTTGGCCTTTTATTTTGCTCACTGTTCTGTGACAACAGAATGCTTTCCCCCGCTTACCTCCTCTTCCACATTGCAATCCTTTGGGGGATATCAAGGGCAAGCCAGAGAAGGGTTACCTGGAGAAAAGGGTTGCTAAGCAACCAAACACCCACCACCCCCGAGCACCACCAACCCAAAACTCCGTTCCAGGCCTGCAACCAGATTAGCATATTAATGAGGCTGTAATTTCCCCCGAATTGTCTGCTGTACACACTCAACTCACAGCACACTGGCCCAGGAGTTTGCTATGCAAATAAACTGGTTTTACAGGCTGCGACTTAATTAACTCATCAAGTTCATCCTCCTAACAGAAAAGGCAGACGAACTACAGATTAATGAACCTGTGTTTGCTCGCCCCTCTCTCTCTCCCCTGCCACCGCAAGTCGCCTTTCTGTTTTTATGGCCCGTTTCTCTTCCTTCTCCCCCTGGAACCTGGTAGCTCCCGAAACCCACCTGGGTTTCTTCTTCACCTTCTTCTGGCATCCACAGTCTCCTATATGAGCCTGGAGTCCCCTGTGCCTCCCGTACCTCTCCTTCCTCACCCCAACCTGCCCCAGTCTCCACACTGCACTGCTCCAGAGACCTAGCAGCGTGGGAGCTGACAGGAAGGCAGAGGGCTGGAAATGAGGACTCTGTTCCTTTAACAAGAGGAGAGCACAGGCTTTATTTTTGACACACGATTCATAGTTTAGCCCCAGCCCTGATATTCAATCAGCTGAATACAGGCTCTGGAAGAAGAGGCATTCTCCCTGCCTGCGTGTTAATTAGAAACGCCAGTCCTGGCGGCCGCCCACACTAATCAACTTTCTCCACATTTTGATGGAAGACAGACACCCAGGAGGGTCCTGAAACTCTGGGTGGAGAAGTTGGAAATGCCCTGGATACAGGAAGTCCCTTAGGAGGGAGAGACGTTGACCACTGGACCATATCTTCTAGCCCTTTCCATTTCCTCCTGGGTCTGCCTCTTACTGAAACCTAGGGGTGCATCACCTCCTCCAGGAAGCCTTCTCTGCTTTGGTGAAATTCAGTGGATGGATCTAACCCTGGAAGGAATCCCTGTGGTAGAAGATCGAGACATTTGCTACCCCAACCCTTCTGTCCACTCAAGGAAGAACTTCTCCGTGAATAACAGTGCTGATGAGCTGCCTAGCAACTTCCTTATCCTCCCCCATGTCCCTGTTCAAGTTCAGGCCCTATTATTATTTCTTCCGTGGATTAACCTATATCAACTTTCTCTACCTGCTATCTTATTTTCTTCCAGCCAGCTTTCTCTGTGCCACCAGAGAACAAAACCAGGTCCCTCCCCTGCTAAATCACCTTCCATGACTCCCTATGACCAGCTGGACAAAGCCCAAATGTAGCCTGACAGTCAAGGCCATGGAGTTCTGGTACTACCTAATCTGCCCCAGGTCTCCTAGCACCCTCCATGAGTGTAAGAATCATCTGAAGCATTTGTTAAAATACAGTTTCCTGGGCCTCTCTGGTGGCGCAATGGGTTAAGCAACGCACTATGAAGCAAACCGCAGCCACTGCAGCACGAGTTCAATCCCTGCAGCCGGCCAGGGAGGGGACACACATGGCACGGCGGACCGCTCCTGCCTCGCCCGCTGCTGCCCTCAGCAGTGTGTTTCAGTCAGTCTGCCTGTTCTGCTCCCCACTCTGTCTCTTGTAAATCCTCGCAGCCCCCGCACCTCTGGCCTGTACCCCAGCTCTTGTATGTATAAATAAATAAATCTTTTTTAAAAAATACAGTTTCCTGTCCATGGCCCCTGCTTCTGTAGGTCTGGGGTATGCCCAGGAACCTGCATTCCAGGTGGCATCGAGAAGCAATTCAGTGAGAGCCAAGGCATCTTGTTCACCATCTTCTAAGCTGAAATTACCTCTCGCCCCCCAACTGGGTCAACCTACCAGCTGAGGCACGTAATTAGCCTGCTTCTACAAGGGCACCTGGGAGTCTCCTGCCTGGCACTCCTTCCTCCTTCCCCTTTAAGGGTGCCGCCTGAACAGAAGTAAGCAGGAATTCTTCCCCAGGACACCCCAACCCCATGGGTCCTCTCCTTCCTCTCCGGAAGGCTGCCTGCCCAGCCCTTGGGACAATTGCTAGATGGGCTGGTACAGGGACTTTGAGTGTGTTTCTCTCTTTTCAAGACCAGATGTTCGGAAATTTGGGAGGGGGTTCTCCCAAATGGTTGCTCTTACAGTCAGGCCATAAAGATTTTTTTTAAGATTTATTTATTTATGCATATAAGAGCTGGGGTACAGGCTAGAGTCGTGGGAAGTGAGAGGATTCACCAGAGACAGAGTGGGGAGCAGAACAGGCAGATTGACTGAAACACACTGCTGAGGAGAGCAGCGGGCGAGGCAGGAGAGGTCTGGGCGCCATGTGGGTCCCCTCCCTGGCTGGGGATCGAATTCATACTGCTGTGCCGCAGATGCTTCACAGTGCAGCGCTCAACCCGCTGTGCCACCAGGGAGGCCCTCAGACCATAAAGATCTTGAGTGTGAATGAACGAGAACGTGACTTCTAGAATCCAACTTCCTGGGTCTGACCACTTCCCATCTTACCCCTCTTGCTGTGTGACCCTAGGGGAGTGACTCCCCCAGTCTGGGCCTCAGCATGCAAAGAAGGAATAACGATAGTACACACTTCACAGAAGTGGAAACGTGATTTTAAATCATCCACAGAAAGTACTTGAGACACCCAGTTCACGGTCGATTACTGTCGGCAGTTGTGGTTAACAACAGGCTGGTTGTACCTGCTGGTCAGAAGCCAAGGGGAGCTGGGGGCTGTCTGCAGACCAGGGCCTGGGGCTTGGCTTTCGGAGGGCATGTAGTAGGGCCTGCACATAGTAGGTGCCCAGCCAGATGTCTCATTAAAATGAGAAGTGGATACAGCTCCGCCTGTATCCAGACACAGCAAAGAAATGCTGTGCACATTTCTTTGTACAAAAGACATGCACCAAAAAAGAGCCACACAACACAAAGACAGACAGAAACAAAGACAGACACAGACAGACAGACACAGATAGACACACAGAGTCTGGCTCGCACACACACAAAGACAGACCCCCTTTCCCATGCTCGCGCGCGCACAACACCAGCCCATCTTGTTCTCTTGAGCCAGCATCAGGGGAGCGGCCGCGGCGGCAGCTGCCTCCCCGCCTCTATAACAAGCCTGCATTTATTTGAAGAGTGTCAGGAGGTCATTCCTCAGCTAAATAGTGTCATTCCCGTCCTTCCTGGTCTACTCCCAGGACTGATTCCCTGATCATCATGCCCATATCTCTAGCCGCAGGGCCTCCCATGGACGCCTCCCTCACAGAGGGACCACAGCAGCCGTGGAGGGGGGTTTCGGGGGCGGGGGAGCCTGGCCTCCAGATCCCAGGCCTCTGCAGCGCTTCCTGCCCCCACCCTACAGATGAGAAAGTAGAGGCTCAGCGAGGAGGGATGCATTTGTTCACCCATTCACTCAAGGTCAGGTCCCCCCATTGGGAATTGCCATTTTTGAAAAGTCAACTATCAGCAAATTCAAATGGTCTGTCCTATCACTTGACGAGTAGGTCCCCCATGCCAGGCACAGGCTAGGCCTGCAGAGTGACCTGAAGCTGACTTGCTAGTGGGTGAGACAGAAATTCAAAAGGAAGGGGATCATTAATGATGCATGTGTAAGTGGCGGTGAGGTCTGAGACCAGGCGTGGGGCACAGCAGGATGGAGTGGCAGGTGCTGCTCTGGACAGGGCATCAGGGAGGATGTCTTTGGGAAGGGGACAGCCGAGCATGTGTGAAAGGAGGAACTGAGCCCTGCAGGTGGCTAGTGCCAGAGGCTTACAAGCAGAGGAGCCAGCTGAAAAGAGGCCTGGAGTGGGGAACATACAGGGGTGAAGAGGGGTGCAGAGAAGCAGGGACATGGGATGGCTGGAATAGGACTAAGAGGAGAGGGGAGTGAGGGGCAGGGAGGAGCTTGGTAGGGTGGGATCTTGGGATTTTATTCAAGTATGATGGCAGCCACTAGCTGAGAGTTAGCAGAAGGAATGTGATTCAATCTGACTTTGATTAAAAATATCTCCTAGATATGTGTTCAAAGAATTGAAAACAATGGCTCACTAAGGGAACTGAATGTAAATGCTCCATGCAGCGCTATTCACAACAGCAACAGCCTACATGTCCATCAACAAATGGATAAACAGATGTGGTCCATGTGTACAGTGGAATATTACTCAGTCATGTAAAGGAATGGGGTTCTAACCCCAGTGACAATATGGAGATAACTCAAAAGTGTGACATGAAGTGAAAGGCCAGACACAAAAGGACAAATGTATGATCACTTTCATGAAACATCTAGAACAGCCAACCAAGCCAAGGAGACAGAGAGTAGAATGGGAGTTCCAGGGGGATCCCTCAAGGGGAACTACTTCTGTTAAGAAAGATGAAGGCATGATGGAAATCAGTGGTGCTGATGGCTGCACACTATTGCAAATGGTTCAATGAAAAATGGTCCATCTTGGGCTTTCCTGGTGGCGCAATGTGTTAAGCAACGCACTATGAAGCAAACCGCAGCCACTGCAGCACGAGTTCGATCCCTGCTGCCGGCCAGGAAGGGGACCCACATGGTGCAGCAGACCTCTCCTGCTGTGCTCGCTGCTCCCCTCAGCAGTGTACTTCTGTTGATCTGCCTGTTCTGCTCCCCGCTCTGTCTGTGGTGAATCCTCTCACCCCCCCACACACACACACACCTCTGGCCTGTACCCCAGTGTTTGTATGCATAAATAAATAAATCTTTAAAAAAAATGGTCCATCTTATATTAGAGCCATTTGACCAGAATAAGGGTAAAAAATCACTGCTGAGTGGAGAACGGAAGAGACAGGATGACGGATGACTGAGGTCCAAGACTGTAGTAGCCACAACACATAGTCCTGGTGACAAACACAGGACTTTGCCTGCCACCCTCCAGGGCCTTTCCTGTGCCAGAAACACCAAGGTTGGGGATTTGGGGAGTAGACTAATGGCTGAGAGGGCAGGCTCCAGGTCTGGGGGTCTGTGTTCGGATTCCAGCTCTGCTCCTCCTGGCTGTGTGTCGTTGGGCTGGCAACCTCACCTCTCCGGGCCTCGTATCCATGTGTTGAGTGGGAATCGTAATAGCCCCTACTCAAGTGTCATTGGGGGGATGCAAGGTCAGTGTGAGGCTTTCTTCAGTGCCCTCAGCGCAAAGCCTTTTACACCCTTCTCTTAGCCAAGGTCCCGGTGTGCGGCTCCGGATGTCCAGCCCACGTGCGCTCCTTTCTCCTTCCTTCTGTTTCCCACACTCCTCTCTTCCCACTTTTCCCCCTTTCCTTCTTTTTGCATTTCCTCCTCCTTTTCTCTTCCCTCCAGGGTGGGTTTTGAGGGCCTAGAAATTCCACAGGGCCTGTACTTGGTTGAAAGATTACTGCCACCATGTTGAAATTCTTAACCACTGTTGACCGGGGGCCTCCGTTCTCATTTTGTACCAGCTGGGCCTGCCACCCCTTTGTCGAGACTCTCACCACAAAGAACCACTGCCCATTTCTGGTTTGTAGGGACGTATTTCTACACTTCCCGCCAGAAGGAGCTGGGCCAGGGGCTACCCGCAAACCCTACTCCTTCCTAAGTCCATGACCCATCCCTATTTAAAAACCCTTCCCCTAAAGAGTAGCAAAGGCGGGACAGGAAAGACGCTCCAGATTGCTGTAGCTTTCTCCACCCCCCACCCCCAACCACCCCAGTCATTCCAGAGACTCCAGGTCCCTTGGGGAGATGGGAGAGTGAGGAGAGGTGGACAGCTGATGAGAGGGCGCTCCTAAAGGGTCCTCTAGTCTCAGGCTCTCTATGTTGGGTGCAAATCAGAATCCCCAGGAAACAGATGAGAAGGGTCCCTCTGGCCTGTCCACACATCCCCCCACTGGGGTTTTGGGTGACTGCAGTGCAGGTGGGTAAAATCCAGGCCCCCCCAGGACCCCCTCCATGCGGCCACCCATTTTTCTGACCTCAGGTTCTCCTGCTGCAGTGGACCCCTACCTCAGAGCTTCCCTACTTCCCTTTTCTCCCTACAGGAACATGCTCTCGGGGTCTCCCTGGTGGCCCAAGGGGTTAAGTCTCAGCATTATGAAGCATCCACAGTCACTGCAGCATGAGTTCGATCTCCGGCCAGGGAGCTGACCCACATGGCACAGCAGACCTCTCCTGCCTCCCTTGCTGCTCCTCTCAGCAGTGCATTTCAGTAGGTCCACCCGTTCTGCTCCCCACCCTGTCTCTGATACTCCTCTCAACCCCTGCACCTCTGTCCTGCACCCCAGTTCTTGTATGCATAAACAAATAAATCTTTTTAAAAAGATAAAAAAGACCATGCTCTCTCTCCATTTCCACATCTGGCTCTTGGGCTCAGCTTACTAGTCACCTGGAGATGTCACCGTCATCTCATTGCCTGAGCAGGTTGGCGCTGAAACCCTGATTGTGCCAGAAAAGTCCTCGTTACATGTGTGGATGGCCCATCTCCCTGCGGAGCCCGGGCCAGGCGCGAGCCAGGCCTCCGTCTACCTAAGACCATGGCGGCCTCATAGCTCCGCCCAGGGCCTGGCACGCAGTAGTGCCCGTTGGCATCAGCTGCCCATATGAATAAGAGAAGCTGGGTTTTCAGCAAGTGAAGTTGCTTCTGAGAGACTCATGCTCCCCGGGGACTCGTATCCACCCCCCTGTGGGGTCTGGAGCTGCCGGAGACCTGGCTGCACCAAAAATGCTGTCCGCACCGCATCGAGCTCTCCCTGCTCTCCTGGTGCTGGAAGGACATCCCTCCCACCGCAGCCCTCACAGCTGGCAAGACTCATCTTCTCTGGATGCTGCATTCGCCTCCCACGGCTGCCACCCCCGGCCCTTACTCAACCCTCAAAGCCCTTCTGAACAGACCTGATTTTTCCATCAAACAAGGTCCCTCCAAAGCCTTCGGGGTCCGGCCACACCGCCCAGGGCTCTCCCGCAGCTCCACAAGTTCCACTGCTCCCCAGGAAGGCCCCAGTCTCTACTGACATAGCCCATCCTGGGCTAGACACCCCCGCTTCATTCCCGGACACCTGGACTTGATCTCCAACACACTGCACCTTGACCTTGGATTCCTTCCATACTCGGGGAGAACAAGTCTCTAAGGAGCAACCTAATCAGCCTCTTCAAAGGCATGGTCACGTGGGTGGACCCCCTCTTTCAGGCCGCACCACCCCCCAGAAACAAAGTTTCTTCATGGTCTGGAGAGACAGTGAGGAGTGCAGAGTGAGCCATGCACATGCAGAGGGGCAAAGACCTTCTCTCAGGGGGTGACAGCTGCATTCCAAGGAAGAAGTCAAAGGTCCCCTGCCCCCCCCCCGGGACCCCTGGGGGTCACAAGGCCAAGTGGGGCTGTTTTCCTGACAAACCCAGACCAGTCCGGCCTGTCAATCGCATGGTGTGTGAAAGACAAAGACATACCTTGGACTCAGGAGTTTTTCGCAGCCAGTCCTAGCTGTTGGGAGACATGCCTTCATCCAGACAGGCCTGGGACGCACCCACAACCCCTTTGGAAGCTGCTCGCACAGGAGGGGCCAAGCCGTCAGCTCCCAGGAAGCCTGGAGAGCCAGCCCCTCGGTGGCAGGGAGGGCTGCCGTGAGTTCAGCGGGAGGCTCACGAAGGTCTTCCCCAGAAGCCACAAGCCTCTGCAGGCACCCAGGAGACTCCGGCTACTCTCACACAGTCCCCACCTGGGTGCTGGCAGCAAGAGCTCCAGAAGTCACCCCTCCTGCACCACACTCCTGGTCCAGGGCTCCTGAGGTGAGCACCGCTACAGTGGGCTGGAAGGACGGCTGGTCAGGCAGGAGAGGGCCAGCCTCAGACCATGGCTCTAGGAGGTGGCATTTTCTACCTCTGGACCTTTGTCCACCACCCCACGCACCTCTCTAAGTCATGTCCATCCTTCACGCAGTAACTGAAAACCGACCCCCGCTTCATACTGAAGGACAGAAGCCAGACACAAAAGAGCATGCACTGTGTGAACGGTTTTTATAGAATTTTAGGAAACGCAGAGCCCCCCAGAGGGACAGTGAGCAGAAGGGTGGTGGCCGGGAAGCAGGAGGGGAGAAGAGCTGCAGAGGACGGTGGCTCCTGGAGGTGGTAGGCGTGTGCACTGACTTCACTGTGGTGATGCTACTGCAGGCGGAGCCAGAGGTCAGCGCTCATCAAGTCACGCACTTTACACATTGTAAGTCAGTGCAGTTCACTCATGATCACTATCTCCACGTCGAGCTAACAAACAAAAGCAATCCTCCACAAAATCTCCAGATTCCCCACCTCCCCAAAATGCCTCCATCACTCATATGGTCTCTTGCATTCGTTCATCCAGGGACTGTTCATTGAGCACCTACTATGAGCCACACCTGGGCCAGATGCTGTGGCCAAGCCCCAACCCCAGTGAGCTCAATCCTGTGGGGAAAAAATAGGCAGGTGTCACAGGAATATGGGGGAAACAGGTCTGAGAAGAGAGCTGAAGTGCAAGAGAGGCAGGTGGGAGTTGGGGAGGAAGAACAGTTAGAGAAAAGGAACGAAGGAACAGAAAGGGCAAATCCAGCCAAAGCCCAGAGAAGTCAGACTGGAGGAGGGGAGGAGGCAAGAGATGAAGTAAGAGGGAGACAGAGGCTTGGGGACTGGTGAAGGGGTTTGGACTCTGTCTTGACAGCAACGAGGAGCACCTAGAAGGTTTTCAGCATGGGAATAACCTAGTCAGTCTTGTGTACAACAAAATTGCTCCAGCCGAGAATCGAGACTGAATTGGAAAAGGGACAGGGAAGGGGATTCTGGCAAGAGATGACTCTGACCTGAACTCAGGCCAAGTCTTGGAAATTTGACCAGAATAAGTTTGTTTGCATCCACAGCAAACTCCGCTCAAAGTCTGACACATATTTTTCTCCTAATAGATGTTAGTTGATTGACCCATTGCTGAGTTCTCTCTCCAGCCTTGTGCACAAAATCCCAGGCTTGGGGGACATCTATTCATTGTTTGTTGGCAAGGTTTGCATCTCTCTTTGGTCCAAACCCTAAATGAAGATGACTCTAAATTCCCACGGACCAACCCCACCCAGCCCTTCCCCTGACCCCCCACTCCCTTGGCTCCCCATTCTTTGGAAAGGAGCACATATCTGGTTGACCTCACCTCTTAGCATCAATTTGATCTCAGAAGGAAGCAAATAGTAATCATTGTACCTTGGGAAGCTCCAACGTAGATCTCAGGAAGTTCTGGCCAATGTGAATTAGACTGGGGATACAGAATTCCCATTTAAAGACTAAGATGTGCAACAGAAAGGTTTGGTAACTTGCCCAGGGCCACAGAGCAAACCCAAAAGCAGAACCAGGCTTCCTGGTGCCAAGTGCCGCTAGTCCCCAATACCAGCCGATTGTCCCTCTGCCTGCACTTCCGATACTTCCTTCTGAGGACCCTGAGGGCTTCCGATGGGAAATGCCCTGAGGACCAGAGAAGGGCCCACAGTCTTGCACCAGGAAGTGACAAGGAGCTTCTTCATTAGAGCAGAAACTGGAGCTCCTCCCTCCCTAGCTCTGGCTTTCTCCAGGGAACTTGTGCAATCAGCGGTCACTTTTTCTATGCCCGTGAGCCTGGTCACTGCAAAACCTTCCTTCCCTGGGCATTTCATGTCTTTCCTGGTTTCATATTTAATCTTCTCCACTGAACTCCTGGGATAAGTACTCGGTCTGATCCATCTGCCTGCTCCCCAGGCCCTCACCTAGTGCCTTCATCACAAAGGAAGCTCAGTAAGCATCTGCTGATTCATTTTGATCTTGCTATGAGGTGGGAAGGAGAAAGCGCTGGGGGAGGGGAAAGACACGTCATTAACTGGATAATGTCCATGGCCTGGAATTGCCCCGTAGAAATCTGGGTTCCTCTTCCTGCCCTCTGTGCCATCACATGTAAAATACTAAGACAGCCCTCTGGTCCTTGGTGTCTGCTGCCCCTCAGGTGTCTGTAAGGTGGACATCTGGACAACGGATAGAAGGGTGGCTGGAGATTTAGGCAGTAAGAATTCGCATTAGGGCCTTCCTGGTGGCGCAGTGGGTTAAGCAATGCCCTATGAAGCAAATCGCAGCCACTGCAGCACGAGTTCGATCCCTGCCGCTGGCCAGGGAGGGGACCCACATGGCGCAGTAGACCTCTCCTGTCTCGCCCGCTGCTCTCCTCAGCAGTGTGTTTCAGTCCATCTGCCTGTTCTGCTCCTGACTCTGTCTCTGGTGAATCCTCTCACCTCCCACGACTCTTGCCTGTACCCCAGCTCTTGTATGCATAAATAAATAAATCTTTTAAAAACAAAAAAGAATTCACATTAAAGGAACCGCTCCTATCCTCAAGTGTGGGGGTGGAGCATGCTGCCACTTTCTCCTCTCTTGTCTCTGAACATCGTTGAGATCAGAGCTGAGAAAAAGGTCATCACTATCTACAGTGGAGAATCAGTTCAAATAAAATCACATCCTGGTCAAGCCCGTGCAGGGTCACAGTGGCGGATCCATCAGCACCACTTCAGACCCATGCCCACAGAGGCAGAGTGATCCCCCCACACACAGCAAGGGAGCAAGGGAGTGGCAAGGCTGGGCAACTTGAGGCCAGTCAAATAAAAGTTCCCTGTTGGAAGAGTATCTTGGTGAGCTGGCATCAGACAGCCCCAGATTTGCTCTTGGCTTTGCAAGTTGCAGGTCATAACCTCCTGGAAGGAGGGGGGGGGAGGGGTTGCTCACCCTCTGTGCACCTGACCTGCCCCAGCTGTGAAGTGTGAAATGGGTGGAATAACAGCACCACCCCAAGCTTGTTTGCACAGCACCCAGCACGCATGCACAGTCTCCAAGTTGTGCCCTGTTTTGCAGGGGCCCTGAGAGGGGAGGTTCAGGTGGACATGCCTTGTGCTCAAACAGACCTTTTAGAAGACAAGGACTCTGGAGCCTTGAAGCTCACACTAGCATCTGGTGCAGGAACACCCATCACCACAGTCCGCAGATGTGTGGGGCCAGGGCTTTGCTGAGAACCCTGTGCCATAGCTGAATCGTCTTCCTCCAGAGACCCAGTAGCACCTGGAAAATTAAAGTCTTTTCTGGTTTGAGTTCCTGAGCCCTCAAAAAGCCAAAGCATCCAGGAAAGAAGGAGAAGGGCAAAGAGGCTCCAAGAGGGGCTCAAAGACCCCTGACCACGTGGGACATCCTCCGCAGAAGGCCCAACACCGACCCTGGGCTCTGACCAGTTTAGCTCCCCCGACTCAGAAGGGAGGGGTGGAGCCCAACTGGGTGTGATAAACCCGTGCTTCCCAAAGGGGACTTTCCATGCAAGGACTTGACCCTGGGCAGTGGAACAGGCTACCTGCAGCCACCACCATGTCAAGCAGGGCTTCTCCACCTGCCCACTCTTGATTTCTTGGGTTGAAATCAACCCTAGGAGGAGATGGCCCTGAGCCTTAAGATGTTGAGTAGCGCCCTGGGTTCTGCCTGCTTGGTGCCCAGAGCATGCTCCCTCCAATTGTGTCTGCCACACATGTATGCAGATATTACCAAATGTCTCCTGGGAGACAAAACCTCCCCCCGTTGAAACCACTGATGTAAAGGGAACTTCCCAGGGGAAAGTACCGGAGGCAGGACAGATACCCAGGTTAACCCTGGTGGGCAAAGGGGAAAGAGAAAGGAGAGAGAGGGAAATGCCTGGTGGATTTAGAAAAATTAAAGGACTTGATCCAAATAGATCAGTCCTCGGAACTGGTCCAGGTAAGAAACCTCACACCTTCCCCCTTCATTCTGAGAGCTCATTTCTTCCTGTTTTTCTTAATATGGATATGATTTTGTTCTATAAATACTTATCGGTTGCTTTTTATAGACAAGGCAACTTCATGCATTCATTCCCAACAATTATTCAACAAACATGTATGATTCTTGTTATTATTTAATACCTCATCACTAATAATTAATAGCAGCATCGTTAACTTGGCACTTACTTTGTGCCAGGCATTATGCTAAGCATATTAATTTTGACATCTCATTAAGTTTTTCATTTCTTTATTATTTTTTTTCGTGGTTGGCAAAGGAGGAAAGTGGACCTCGAAGAGATTAAGTAACTAAGCCAAAATCACATATATATATATGTATCTGGAGGGGACTGAATGAATGAATGAGTGCCCAGCAGTCCACAGCTCCTCTGATGGTGTCTAGAGTGACATGTAGATGTGTAGACATTCAAGTTCCTGGTGGGTCTCCCTGCCAGACTGAGAAGCTTTGGGGTGGGGATGGCTATGTCACAACAACCCCTGTAACTTCTGGTCCAGTGCTTGGTACACAGTAGGCAGCAAGCACATGCTTACTGAATGTACAGATAAAGAAGGTGCATAAATTTAGTTGACCATCATAAACACAACCCCCAGGCACAGTACAGATCCTGCCCCCTAATAGGATCTCTGTGGTACTGAGTTTTGTTCAAGGGGCAAAAAGTAGATTCTAGAATCCTGGGGCTGCCTGGACTTGAGACAGTTTGGCAGACCTGGCTTTACATCACAGGTTCCTAAGTAGGGGTGATTTTATACCCCTGGGGACTTTGGCAATAGCTAGAGATAATTTTGGTTGTCATAGCTGGAGAGGAGATGCTGTTGGCGTCTAGGGGTGGAGTCCAGGGGTACTGTTAAACAACCTACATGCCCAGACAGCCTCCCACAAAAAAGAATCCAGCCTGAATGTCAACAGTGCCAAGATAGCAAACCTCTGATCTAGATGAGCAAACAAATAGATGAATTATAGTCAAGGATTGTCATGTATATTGGGGGACAAAATGCTATGGCACCTCACTGTCCATTCACTAATTCAAAATAGTACTTTGAAACCTCCTGCTCGCAGGTAATTGCAAGAAGGGGCAGGTGAGGCAGAGCAGAGATGGATATGATTCCCCTCTTCCCTGCACCAAGCTCATCCATTCCTGGGGTCTCCAGGAAGGACAGGCAATACCAGCGCTGGGTGGGAAGTGGGTGGCGTATGCCATCAGCCAAAGAGAAGGAAAGAAAAGGAGGAAGGGAAATCACATTGGAGTTACTCATGCAAAGGGAGACGCCACTCCTCTTTGGTTTCATCATCATGATTTTTTCCAACTCTACATCAGGTGAGGCTCCATCATGGGGAGCCACATTGAGGGAAATGAAATTCTCAAGTCCTGAGAATGCAACAAACATGCACACCTCTTTACAGAAGGCTTTTGTAGACAGTCCATATTAGACTGTGAACATTTCTGTTTAAAATCCTAGCAGAAAGATAGTCAAAGGAAGGAAGAGGTACAAGAGCATTGTAGATAGGGTCTTCAGATCCAGGCATAAATCTGGGCAAACTCTGACACCTACCAGTTCTGTGACTTCTCCTCCCTTAATTTCTCCATCTATAAAATGGACCTAATAATAGCCCTTGTGTTGTAGTCCAGTCCTGAGAATGCAATAAGATAATGTGATTTACAGGAGTCATCTCACTGTACGTCACAATTTCAGGCACCTAAAAAGACTCAGTGGCTTCTTTAATGCCTCCAGATTACGGGGTGATCATGAGATTAGTGAAAGGATTTTCCAGGAAGAATGATCTCAGTGTCATGTTCCAGTCGTGCATGCAACACCTGTGACCTTGACCACTGTAGAGTGGAGAACATTTCTATTACGTAAAGGGGGTTCCCTGAGAGGGTGACCATAACTACAGCGACCTCAGTAAGACCTCTGGAACCAGTTCTGTCTGGAACTGGGCCAGCCACACCTCCAGGATGTTCCAAGACCCTTCAGAAACTCCAAATGCCTAGCTATCTATGCTTTCTCTGGGAATATGACCCTCACCTTCCTTCTGTATCTAGTCCAGTCCCCAAGGAAATCAACCACCCATCTTCACCTGTTCAAGGAAACAATGTCCCTCATGAAAGACTAAAGAAGTTAGCATCCAAATAACCCAGGGTAGCTGCTGGAAAACAGGGTGTTCTCCAGCTTTCCAGACATCATCTCCCTGAAATCACCAGGCAAACTTATGGTGGGAACAGTGATCACCCCCTTTTACAGATGAGGAGAATGAGGCCCAGAGAAGCTGAGCACGTCCCACTGCAGGCATGACTGAGCTGGTCAGCACTGAAGCTGGTACACTAAGCCAGGTCCTCAAACTTCAGGGCCCTTCTACCTCAACAGGTGAGAGAAGAGCTCTTGAAGGAGAAAATAAGATCTTGAAAGCTGAGTCTCATCTTCTTCCCTTGCATCTCAGTCACTTTCCACCATTACTTCCTCCACCCTCTAATATACTCTGCTCCCCTTTTCCTCTCCAAATTCTGACATAAACAGAACAAACTAAAATAATCCACTGTGGCCAACGAATGGCACTGATTTACTACTTTTATCCCACTCCACTGATGAGAAAACTGAGGCACAGAGTGCTCATGTGACTTGTTCTATATCAGCCACCACCAGTAAGCTATGGAGCTAGATTCCACACCAGAATCTGAGCTGTTAACTGCACTGTATTGCCTTGCCCCTGTATTGCACTGTTGACATTTTTCAAAAAAGGATTTTGTAATTCAGATGTCTTTCTGATTTGCTTTTTCTCCATTATCACCCTTCTATGTAACCAAGTGAAGGTTTCAGACCCAAAAATAAATAAATAAAAACCACTATGTCCAAGGACATAGACCCATTTCTGTACCCCAATTTGATCCTATATCTGGTTTACAGAATTCACCCAAAGATTTCACCCTCTTAGGGTCCTTCTGCAAATTTTTCTTTCTTCCTTTTTCCAAATCAGGAACCCACCCAAGTAGCTGCTCCATTTGCAGGGCCAAAAGATGGGAAAACATACTTCTGTCCATTCTCAGCTTTGCCTATCCTTCTCCATTCACTTCTCTAGCTCTCTCATCATCTATGTATTTATTCCTTCATTATTTTTTTAGTCAAAAAACACATATTGAACAGCTATGTTCCAGGTACTGAGTTCGGCACTGGGAATTCAACAGAAAACAGGACAGAATCTCTGCCATCATGGAATTGATATTTTATTAAGGAAGACTGACAATGTATACCTAAACATATAAATAGGATAATTCTAAAGCCTACAAAGGAAATAAAGAGGTGGACTAGGAAGTGCATGGGGATAGGTTACTTAGATAAGGTGATCAGAAAATGGGTTAACATTTGAGCTGAGACCTAACTGACAGAAGGGAGTCAATCTTGTAAAGTACCTGAGGGGAGAGGGGCAAGCAAAGGTCTTGAGGTGAGAAAAACTAGGTGTGTGTGAGGCATGGGGTGGGGGACAGGCAATGAAGGGTAGCATGTGAGAAAAGATGGGCAGAAGATGGTCACCCAGGGCTCTGCACAAAGGGTGAGGTGTAAGGATTTTATTCTAAATGAATCAGAGAGACTTCAGAGGCTTAAAAAGCAGCAGAATGACAAGAACTGATTTGTGATTTTAAAATATGCTTTTGTTATAGTGTAGATATTGGCTTACAAAGAAGGGCAAGAATTGAAGAAACAGGAAGACCAGTCAGGAGGCTACTGCTATAAACCAGATGAAATGATGATGGGTTAGACTAAGGCAATAAGGAGAAGAAGATGAGAAGTAGGTGGGTTGAAATATATTGGGGAGGGAGAACTAACCAAAGTCACTGATGGATTGGCTACAAGGCAGGAGATAAAGGAGGGGGACCAAGGATGACTCCTGGGTGTGGGTGTAGGCAATGGCTCAGGAACTTTTCACATTAAAATGGAACCATTCTGTGAAACACCCACTCAACACACAAGAAGCAAGAGACCTCTGACCTCTCCATTCTTATTTCTTGCTTTCAAATTCAGGGCTTCAGCCAGCTTCCAAATCCAGACCACATGATGACCTGGGTTCCAAAGAGATTGTGCTAAAGATAATTAGCAGTGTAACCACTGGATTAGCCCCAGTATAACTACTAGTGTGACCCCAGAAAAGCAAAGAGTAGTAGAGCAAGCACAAGCTCTAGAACAGTTGAGAATTGAGTTGAGAGTTGAGAATTTGAGTAACTGTGTAACTGTAAGCAGCTTAATGAACACATTTGAGTCTCAAGCTACTCATTTGTAAAACAGTGCCATAATAAATGTATACTACTTTTCAGAGTCAAAGTGAAATCAATGAATCAAATGCACATAATAATCACTCAGTTAATGGTCATTCCTCCATTTCTCTTTCCCATAACCAAGGTCAGGGTTTCTCTCCTGGCACTACGGGTCCTGCCTTCTGAGAGACTGAAAGGTATAAGATCTGAAGGGATGACCACTTTGATCTTAATGAAAGACCTCAAGGTGTTTGGGGAGAAGATAGCAATCAGGGTCTAGAGAAAATGTGATGCCATCATACCAACTCAAAAACACAATCTCTTCTTACAAACTGTTCCAGTTTTAGAATTCAAGTTTCTCTGTCTTTATGGGAAAATTAGCTCCAGAATGTGCAGGTGGGGAGCCAGAGTGAATCTATTCTGCTAAATTCAAAGGGACCCCTCTCCATATGTATTGGTGCTGCTAACAACTGGGCTTTACTGACACCCCTGCGGTGGGGAAGCTTGAAGGGTGCTGAGTAGATCAAATGAAGAGGTGGCCCCTGGGCATGTGGGCTCTCTGGGAGGCAGTGTATCTCCTAGATACACTGCCATAGGAAATGTGTACAGATCTGTGTGCACTAAAATGGGTGCACCCCTCCTTCCCAAGAAGTATGTGGGTTTTTTCCCCTCCCCTGCACAAACTTCTTTAGACAAGTGTTGCATACAAATTTGAACAGAGGAATTGATGCTTGGTTATACACCATGCCAGGCATCTAGATAACACAGTGCACATTTAGAAAATAAAGCACCAGATTAACCCTTTTGTACCCAAACTATCAAAAGGAATCATTTCTCTCTTAATAATCCTGCAGTCTATTATCCTCACAGAGCTCTTCTCTGCTTCAAAGGGTAAAGTCGACTTAATGTCCATCGCTTTGGCCCTAACAAGTCATGTATTGACATATAAGCAAGTACCTTAGTCTGTTCACCTTCCTATTTGACCATTGATCCTCCCCAGTCATTATAGTTTTCTACCCCAAAAGTTAAGATGTCAAGGATATGATATTCTTGAAACTAAAATTTCTAAACTCCTTGCCACTTTTTCAATATAAATCAAAAGGCAAATTCACGCTATTTGTAACAGATAAGCGTATTGTTTTAAGCATGTATTTCCACTTATTTGGTACTAGGGGTTATTTGTATCTGTTTTAGAGTGCATTTAAAATAAACCTTACATCTTTTATTTGGGAAGAAAAAAAGACACCGTTTTTAATCAAACATTTTGTTCTTTCATATAAATACGTATATATATGTGTATATATAGATATATACCTGTGTACAGGCAGGACGCGGGTTCTGAGGAAAGACAAAGGGGATAAATAAATGCAGGAAAAGGCACGCAGAGAGAAAAAGAGACAGAAAGAGTGGGTAAAGGAGGAGAGTAGGTTACAGGAGCCCAGTCGCCCCCGCCCCCGGCGGCGCGGCAGGTTCAGCACCATGGACAGCTCCCGTCTTTGTCTTGGTCCGAACTCCCGCGCCCGCTCCAAGCCCGGCGGCGACCGCCGGCGCACCCGCAGCCTTCTCCGCCAAACCTGCTTTGGGGAGAAAGAGAGAGAGCAGAGCAGAGGGGTAGGGGTTTCCATCCTCTCCCCGCATCGCCCGAACTCGACCCCGCATCTCGGCGGCCGATTTTAACTTGATTTCAAGTGGAACCTCGCTTCTATCTGCTTGAGGTTTGGAGAAAAGGAGTTGTCCCGGTGGGTTCAAATTGGGTTTGGAATTCGTTTCTCTGTCATTGCCCCGGGCCCTCGCCGACCGCGATTTGTACTCAGACCACGCTTAGTTCTCAGACCACGCTTAGCCTTAGATGAAAAAGAAAAGAAAGAAAGAAAAAGCTGGCGATGTGGAACCTCTCGCGGAGTTCATCCAGGGATCCGATCCAAGGCCGTGGACGCGCAAGGACGCCCAGACCGGCTCAAGACTCGCAGCATCAAATCCAGGCGAGGGAAAACCGAAACTCAGAGAGGGAAACCAGAAAAGCTGAGAAAACGTTTTTCCCATGCAACCGAGGCCCACAAAAAGCCATAAATTATGTTACCGTCGGAAACGATACAACCCGCCGCACGAATTCCGGTGTTTTTTCTCCCTTTCGCCAGAAAAAGCGTGTGCCTCCGAGTTCAACACGTTTCACCCGCAGAGCCCTTTCGCAGGATCCAAGATAGAAAGGATTCTCCCCGTGCTCTCCTCTGCCTGAAATCTTGCTTCCCCAGATAGCGGGAAACGCCACACGTGGAAGTTCATTCTCCAAATCCTATACTCCCCGTACACACACACATACACACACATTGTAGACCAAGGTCAATAACGTTATGGCATCTGCTAAGCGTCTAGGAAATCCACCAGTCAAACTACCATTTGCTCTCACGGAATTCGTTCCAAAAGTGCAGCTCTGGAGTGGGGAGATACCCGGGAAAGTAAGTTTAAAAACGAGCTTCCCGGGTAGGCAAGACTCTTCCCTCGATCGTTTACAAACACGTTGGGAAGAAAGAAAGAGAACTCCCGCCGACCTCCTAAAGCTAGGGGTCCCACACCGGCGTCCGGGCGCAGGAATATCGCTGCAAACCAACCAGCCAGAGACGCAGCCGCTGCGGACCGGTTGGTATTCGCCTCCAAAATAATACATGGCCACCACCCCTCGAAAAAATCCCTGAAATTATTTTGGGGAAGAGCAGTCTGCTCTTGCCCTCCTCCTTCTCAAAGAAACCTGGAGGAGAAAGGCCACCGCAGACTCGGGCAGCTCAAAGGAGTTTTACAGAGAGCGCCGTCCCCACTGTGGTCCCCGCGGAGCAGAAGGGCGCGCAGCGGGGTAAACATACTCGCCTTAGAAGGATGGAGCTGGGGGTTCGCCTTCCCTGGGCCCCTCCCCCCTCCCGGAGTCCTAGGTGGAGAGCGCCTGGAGGGGGTGGGCGCCACCGCCCCCCCACCCACCACGGCGCGCAGTTCAGCCAGGCTGCGGCATAAACCGCCGCTTTCCGATGCAGATTTCCCTTTTAACACCTCCTAAACAAAGGCTAATGAGGCCACTGCTTTACTCTATCAACACACAATCATTAGCAGCCGAGAAATATACACACACGCGCGCACGCGCGCGCAGACACACACACACACACACACACACACACACAGGGCTGGGACTGCCAAAGTCGGGCGAATTCTAAAGGAACCCATATTAGGCTAACAAAAAGGAGGTGGGATATGGAGGGGCGGGGAGAGGAGGTAAGAAAGAATAGGGAGAGAGGAGAGAGGAAAAAAGGGGGGGGGGGGGGGGGGCNGAGGGGGGGGGGGGGGGGGAGTGCCTTGCAGACTCCGAAAAAGGCGAAGAGAAAAGAAAAGGGAAGCAAGATACTTAGTCCAATGCACACTAGCTGGTCAGAGGGAGGGTAATTAGAAACTCTAGGGTCCCTGGAAAGCTCTCCCTGCTCCAGAGATGGAGAGGGGCTGCAGGAAACAGCTCCTGGCCTGCCAGTGGCCTCCAGCATACTGCCAGCTCAATGTGGCCAGAGCGCTGGGACCAGAGACCCATTGGACCCCAGGGCAGATGAAAACCTCCAGACCCAAACACCAGGGCGAGGAGGAAGCCAGCAGTTCCCTGCTCAGTCCCGGGTTCTGCTGACCCTCACTGTGCAGTTGGAGGATGGGGGCAGAGAGCTAAGAGCTTTCCCTCTCAGGACAAAAGTGTCAGTGTTTCCCTCATAAGTTTGGGGACTGGCTGCTATCTTTCCTTCTGTTCTCCCCAGATCTTCCTCTGGACCCCAGGGACCAACCACAGCCTGCACCCTTCCAGCCACAGACCCTGAGTTCACCCCAGAACTAGAGCACCCAACACTGGACTGCAGCTTGCAGGAGAGGGCCAGGCAGCCTGGCCAGTAGGGCCTGGTGAGCACATTCCTGGAGGGCCTCGCAGGAAGGAGAGAGAGGACACCAAGCTCCACCCAGCCCTGGCCTGCTGGGTGTCTAAGTTGGCGAGCAGCTCTCTAGCGCAAGCACTCCTTTGAAGCCAAACCTCCAGAACCTGAAACCCCAAAGCCACTTCCCTCCCCACCTGCCCTGTCCCACATCTGCAGAGTCTGCCCTGGACTGCTCCTCAGGTGACCCTGCAGACTGTCACCAGCTCAGCCCCAATGCCACCTGATAAGGCTGACCATTTTTCTCTGACGTGGGTTTCTGTCCCAAAGCCCTACAACTAGACAGTGTTGCCCTACTCCTGCCAGCATCTACCCAGAAGGCCACTTAAAGTTCCTGCCCAGATACCAGACTTGTGTTGAGTTCAGATTCAGTCTCCCTTTCAAGCTCCGGCAGGAGGACACAAGGAGGTAGGGAAGCTTGGAGAGGTTACTGAATGGAGGGCGGGAAGGAGGGAGAGAGGGAGAAAGAGAGGGAGGGAGAGAGGGAGGGAGGGAGAGGAAGAGGGAGAAAGGGAGGGAAAAGGAAGGAAGGAAGGAAGGAAGGAAGGAAGGAAGGAAGGAAGGAAGGAAGGAAGGAAGGAAGGAAGGAAGGAAGGAAGGAAGGAAGGAAG